>JAQIWN010004404.1:0-11285 GCA_034699025.1 Entomobrya cf. arborea Gr-Col-00668 | reverse complement strand
AAACTTAATGCTACATTTCGGTCATCAAGTATAGTGTCTTCCAAATCTATCGATCTCGAAAACGAAATCCAACCGGAGTACTCACAAGTCATGTCTTCGGTAACGTTTCCCATTAAATTTTTGAATAATGAAGCGAATGCAAATGCAAGAATTTTTATGTCATCTGAATATTTGGTTTTAAGTCGATAAAAGTTTTTTAACGGCATCTTGATTGCCTCACGTTCAAAGAAGTCAATTTGAGAACACAGAGTTAAGTCTTGTATACTAGCAAAACAATTAAATGTTCCCGGGGACAACTTGTTAACTAGACTTCTTTCTGTGGATGCCAAATATTTAAATGATAATGATTTTTTGGTCCATTTTTCGGATAATATGTAGGAAGGACAGTGTTGATATTTGATATTTGGCAGTGTTGATATTTGTCTTTTTTTAAATTGTATTTTGTGAAGTTACTACTTATAAAGACGTTTTTGGTTGGGATTAGCATTTTTTCCAAATACTCAAAATTCTTTCCGAGCAACCGTAATTTTCTGTGATTAAACACCACATCTAATTTACGGAGTATAAAAGGCACCGCTGCTGCTGTTTGTTTGATATCAACTCCTTGCCAGTTATCAATTACCAGAAGACAGTGATCAGATTTTAATCCTTCCAAAACGTTGTAAATATTTTGTACTTCTAGTGGTCTATGCTTAAGTAATTTAGAACTCTTATAAATCTTATGCACTTTGGCAACTAGTCGGGATTTACTTATTCCAAGGGTGCCAACCTCAGTAGGAAAATCAGTGGACTTGATGTCATCTATTGTCAGAAATCTATACATGTACTCCAAATTGCTATTCTTAGTAATCGCTGAAATATTTTTAAGTAAGCAGAGCACTACAAGAAAAAATAAAAATGTGAGATTTTTTCCACTTATTTTATTTTTCTATACGAAGCTCACTTTTTAACCAAAGTAGAAATATTTAGTGAAAGAAAGCACTTACAAAGTAAAAAACAGGATTATGTTTTATGGTTTCGATTCACGTCCTAATGCTTCTTTATTTTTAAATCCAGCTTAGTATGCTTCTCGTGCCTGCCTAGTAGGTTATGTGTCACATGCTTACACAAGTGTTGCGAGAACTAGGAAGCAGTTAAAAATTCCAATTATAATTTTTAATACGTTTTTAGTTTCTTAACATATGAGTGTGCACGTTAAGGCATATGTAAGGAAGATAATAATAAGAATATATGAAGACTTATGAAATATCTTTACATATTCGGTAACATCCTTACTTATGAAACTAATTCTAAAAACTCATTTTAAACCAATTCCATCGTATTATTCCTATCAAGCTTTTATCACAGTTGAATTCTTTTGGTAATTGGAAAAATTACGTCAAGTCCTAATTATAAAAAATATCGAAAATTTTGTCTCTGAATTTACGTATTTTAAGCATATACCTTCGATTCGTTTAAACTAAAGGTATTCTATGGGAACTCGAAGTAAAAAATATTTTATCTTTATTTTAAACAGTTTAGAATTGACAAGACTATTTGTTTTTTATTATTTAGAAAAAGAATTAAATTTAGAAACCAATTGCATAGTTTATATTGGCACATGGGCTTAGGCTGTTTATTTATTTTATGTTTTTGGCAAAAATGCACAATAAAATATCGCTCTACAAATTTAGTTAACTATTTCATAGTTGGTTTCCTTCCTTTTATGCAGCAACTCTCTTATATTATGTTTGTTGTAGATTTTTAGTCTAAAATGTCCAAAAATGTTTTTTTGGGGTTTTTAAAAACGAATGTATCTGAATGAAATGAAATGGTTAGCTTATATTAGACCCAATTTGAATCTTCAAACACGAAGTAAATGCCCTAACGAAAGGATTTTCGGGCTAAATTGTAATTATGTTGGCATTCTTGTTCTAACTTAATTTGTAAAACCTCAAGTGGTAAAAGAAACAAAAAAGTCATTACACAAACTGCAGACACGAGCTCAGCTCTAAACCTATAAAAATGCCTACATAAAAAACTCTTGTAAGCAAAAACAAAACTGATGACATCAATAGCCCATAGAACTTTGAAGTCATTTCCAATTTTCAAATTATATTTTTCTTTGTTATAATACGAAAAACATGTAAGCACAATGTTGCACTTTGTTCATAAAGTATTGCAAAAACGTTAAAATCGCCATAACTTTCAAAGTTGTCAGAATTTTTGGATGAGGTTTTCACAAAAAGGAGGATCATTTAATTGCGCATCTACTGATATACAGGTTGTTAGCTAAGTGTTGCACACCTCCTCCTGGCAGCCCTTTCAGAAAATATCTAAAAAAGTAGTGTTCAAAAAGTATTGCAAAGTTTGTAATTTTCTGTAATAAAAATGCATTGTCGACCAAAATATGGCTGTTTTGCGCAAAACAAGTTCAATCAAGTTGTTTTCACTCTAAACTGACATTTAGTTTTAAACATACTTAAAAAACAAGGCTTGGATTAAATTCTTCATGAGTTATGCCGCTAAGTTTTTCCGTAAAACTGTTGTGTAAGTTTTTAAGGTAAAATTTACTTTTTCAAAAAATTCTTTGAGACGTTTCCACTTCGTCTTTTGTTTTAGTCGTAGCATGTTTTCAATTGACCCCCTTGCTTCTAATGAGCAGTATTTTGAGCAATATTGACTAGTTCGATTTGTAAGTGCTTGCTGGCTCATCCAAAAGTTAAACCACATTACCCGATAAAAAGACAAGGCAACTATTTGTAATTTTTGAGTAAATTGATATTGTCGCAAAATATGGTCTTTTGTGTCTTAATTTGCCAGTTTTGTAGATTTGAGTTTCTAATAGTTCTACGCGTACCTCCTCCAGCTTGTGATCCTGCTCTAAAACCTCCTTGGTGGCTTCTGTATTTTTCTTACTTCGTCTCTCATTCTGTGTCATAGAGAGCTGTTCAGTACCAATGGGTTCCAATGAGTACCAACGAGCACCATGCGGTACAAATGCATTCGGCATGGAATGAGTGAGCATCTCTCTACATTTTACATTTACTAGCCGCTGCACCGTGCAGAAGCCTCTCTTTCATGTGCAAGGTAGCCTTGTCGTAAATTTTTACGCTGTTTAACAGCAATTAAAATAAATAATTTCACTGGCAAAGTGGCATAATTTTTGCCAGTAATTTACATCACTGGATAAATAAAGAATAACCTTTACGTTGTATTAACAAACTTTAGTTCACGCGTTGCTTATTGCATTCAATTGACTATTATCCTGTGATACGAACTTTACTGGAATCTTTTGTGTAAATTGTGGGACTTGGGACTTGTGGGCGTTTTCATTAGGCAAATATCTAACTTTTCGTCAGCGATATTTTGAATTCTCTCCATTCTCAACAGATATCAAAATAAATAGATTGAAAATCTATTTTTACTTAACGCTTTAAACTAAACATTCTTGTGCCAAAAAAATGCTTATAAAATCAATTGCAATGTAAATCAATTTATCATCATATCAGTAAATTTTGACTTAGAGGCTTTTTAATAAAAATAGTACAATACTGTATGTAAACAGTTTGGTATCCAATAAAGCATTTTGCTATTTAATAACCATATTAAATTCTTCGTTTCATTTATTTTAACTACTAAAATAAATTGTGACAGTTTAACAACGTCCTTTGAGCTTGCCAAACAGAAATTTTGGGTTTAGTCTAAAATTTACTGAAAAGCCAAAGCAATATATGTAAACAAAATTGGTACAAGGAATTAAGAATTTTTAATATGTATAAATGCAACTCAAAAACCATAAATATTTGAGCAATAAGCAGCCCAAAAAAGTACAAAATAAATACCATTTGAATATTTCCCGACATTGTTGGTTTCATCGGTAGCTCACCTTTTCTCGTCTGGATCAGGTCGGTTCTGTTTACCAAATTTGACCACCAATCTAGTAATCCTGAACTTTGAACCAGCATCGTCCGCAAAATTATTGATGACGTCAAAGTTCCTCTAAAACTAAGACTGAAAAATAATTTAAATTGACTATTTCCGACATCCGTATGTTTTCCAGATTGATGCAACATTCGAGCAAACTGATGTGATTCATATTCAGGTAAAACCCAAGCTGTTTTGTTGCATTAATCTAAACTTTCCCAAATAACTCTTTCTTGCTTTTTCCAATAGTCCGTAATAGTTGATAATGCTGAATTTTCATATTGTTTTAAAGTGATCAAACCGATTTGAAGAAGTGGTTTTTAAATTGCTAGTGGTTTTAGAAGTATATCATAAAATTGAGGGTGCGGTCGGCTTAAATTGTATAGTTTCATTAGAGTTTCTAATTGATTTTCAATCAAAACTTTTGACGTCATCAAATATCGCCCATAATAATTTTGTGTTTCAGTGTTGGCATAAAAGAGAATGTCATCGTCTTTAATAGACGCTAGAAGCTGTTGTTCTTCAACCAACATGATTGATGGTTCCATAACCTGTTCAAAGTTACGTACTTCATAGTAAATGTTAGCCAACTTTGTGTACACAATGTAATTGTGATGCCATAATTCGTCAATCGTTCTAAATGGTAAGGGTTGTTTTGGTAATACTATGTTATATACATTAGTGCTCTTATATGAATTACTAATTACAAGTCCACCTAACAAGATACCGCAAATTAAAAACCTGAAGGCGTTGGAACTAACAAGTCTTTTCGGAAATGGATCCCCTTGCTCCAAAACTACCTTAATAAGAGAGATAACTTCTGAGCAATTGAGTGTACGTCGTTGTGGTCTAAGGTGATATATTGAAAATAAAAGCAAAAGAGCAACAGCTAATATAAAAACCCACAAGTTTTTTTCAAAGACTGATACAAATTGGTGAAATTGTAAATCTGCAAATCCTCTAGAGCCACAACTGACAAAACTTATCTATCCAAATTTATTTTGGATGTGTAAAGCTGCACTTTTCGTGTTCACAGGAAGTTCGTTCAGATCAGCAGTTCGGGTGTGTAAATTTGTTTCAAGCTTATTCCAATCACTACCAATATCTGGTATTGTTCCTTGTGCAGGAGTAACGTTTCCGATTAAATTGATTAGTATTGATGTGTAAGCAAATGCAAGGATTTGGATCTTATCTGAATATTTAGCCCTCATTTTGTGCAAGGTTTTCAATGGAACTTGTATTGCCTCAGGTTCATTTATTTCAAAGAATGGTACTTGATTGCATAAGCTAAAATGCCTGCCAATTACGCATTGTAATTGCCCCGGCCAAAGCTGTTTTCTATAGCTTGCTTCAAGTGAAAATAAATATTTAAAAGAAGTCAAATTAATATCTAAGGGAAATTCTAAAATTTGTCCTGGGCAATTTTTACAATACGTTATGCGAATGAATTCAGAAATTTCACAATGAGGGTCGTGCAAAACGATGCTTGCGTCGTTACACATTACTTGGACAGCAATATGAACAGAATTTTGGGATCAGTATCCTGTTTTGAATTTAGGTGCGCCATGACGCCCAAAACAATAGTTAGTTATCCAATGAAGTAAGACGGCTGGATGAAAGCCTTCTGTATCCTTAAAATCCAGAAGGTAGTATATTTTGGGTCTTGAGCTTGGAGTAAATTTAAATTCAATACTATAATCAGAAAAAACTAAATATTCCTGGAAATTTGTGTTCTTGACTCAGATTTTCAAGCATAAAAAGGCTCACTTGTATTTCACATTGCCATGTTTTGGAATTTAAGAGGAACATTTCGTGGCGTAGATTAGTACAAAACTCGGTATTGTACTGATATATATTGAATGGGGTGTAAAACTTTGATGATGGACAGTTCCGGAATGGGTAAAATTTCTTAGGATCATATCTAGACCAATTACCATTTAGAGACTTCATTTCTACGGGTACTAAAACTGGGCCTAAGGACTCGGTTTTCCATATAATTTTTTTGTGATTGCTAAGTGTTATTCCTAACTTTCGAAGCAATATTGGCCTTACCCCATATTGTTCAATGTCTGCACTTTTCCAGTTGTCAATCAAAATAAGACAATGGTGATTTTGAAATCCTTTGAGTAAAGTATGCAAATTCTGTATTGGGGGTCTTTTGTTTTCTAAAAATTGATGTTTTTCTTTAAATTGTTTGGCTATCAAGTAGTCATTTTGCCCAAACCTATCAGTTATATTTGGAAATTCTTTAGGGATTATTTCATCAGCTAATATAAATCTCAAGTGGACTTCATCTTTTGTACAGTCTGTTTTTATCAGAACTTTTGTAAATTAAACAAACCGGAAAAACATCAACATTTCCATTGTACTTTAAAACTTGTCTTTAAAATGTTATGCGATAGAAGCCAAAACACAAATTTTTAGTCAGATACGCAATTTATGACGTTTTTTGAGATATTTATAAATATTAAAGGTTTATCTAAATAACTGCTAATACAAAGGGGAGTCTGTCTTCTTCATCAAACTTTTTATTTTGTTTATAAAGTAATGTTACCGCAGACATTTAGAATTGGAAAAATGAATATAGCAAAAACCTACTGCTATTTATTTTCCAAGGCTTCACTAAAGGCTAACGAAAAACTGTGTTCAACAAGTTTTGGACTATTGGACTAATAAACAAAATATTTCAGAGAATAATTCAGATTATATATTCTTGCAAGCAGTTTCATTAAGGATAAATTTCTGATATTTTTTGACAATGCACAATTTACGACTAAACTGTATCAGTTGAAAATGAATTAAAATTTCAACCAACAAATACTTAAGGTCTACAGCTATATGTAACGCAAATAATATATTCTTAGCGAAAATAGACTACACTCAAATCGATAAAACGATTTTTACAATCTTCGATAACAATCTTGGTAACGGAAATATTGGAAAGTATTACAAAATATCAAATGGGATATTAGAAAGGCTAAGTAAAATTTTGATTAGAGTTTACATTTACATGATATGCCACGTAACAAAATCAATATATATATATAGTAAGGAAAAGTAGCACTGTATGCAATCAAAGATGAAATGCTTGAACAGTGCAATTAAAAGTAATATTTTGTAATGACTAGTTTGATACACAAGCATTGCACGATCTGTAAAGACTCATTTCTTATATCAAAATTTAAAAAAAAAACTTGAAATCATCTGTTGAGCTGTTTTTACAGTCAGTCGTAGCTTCAAAGAACATAATATAACTCCAATAAGTTCGAATGCCAATTATCATCTGATTTTATTAACTTTGACTCGAGGGATTATCTAACAATATGAAATACAAAACTACATCCATATTTAGTAATGAAATTGATAGAAGATGAACTTCAAGAAAGTAAGGTTAAAATAAGAAATCTTTTAAAGATAAGTATTTGCGTCATTGCATCATAACACATATATATTATTTCTAGACGGCGGCAGAATATGACATTTTTAGGGGTAAATATGTATGACAATATGACATGAAATTAGGCGAAATATGACATAAAATATGACAAATCAAACATAAAATTGGGTATTTAATCAAGTGTTAAGCTAACTTTGCGTTGTTTTGTTAACAGTTTCAAACAATGTTCTCAACTTTCCACAAACTTACACATACTATATCTAGTTCGGAAATTATTTTAAACTGAATTTTGACACAGCGTACACAGAGTCTTTGTTGTCACATTTCCAGTTTAGTAAACAAAGAGATGTGCTCTTTCGAAATTAGCATAAATTAAACGATAAACTAAATCTGAAGAAACTGTTTATGCTGAAGTTTGAAAAACGCCATTAATACAAACGAATCCAATTTGAAATGATACTGTTGATAAGACAAGTACTTTTTTCCCGAAAGGAGTTCACACAAAATCGGAGATATTGTGAGCATTGACTTACGAACCTGACAAAGGAACTCTGGTTGTTTGATGTATCGTAAAATTTTGATACGGCAATTGCAAATCGTTTTTCACAAAAATTAACTCTCCCAGCCCTTAAAACCTGCAGTCAAGTACGTAGTTCGTTACTCTATTTAAAGTCAAAAGTAAAGTTGTACAACTAATAAAATAAGAATTAACTCCTATACAGAACTTCGGAGTAGTTGAAGCACGTATTACAAACGTGAACGAGAGACAAATTGGTGAATATTGATCCGGTAAAAGTGACGTATAAAAGGTATTTGCTGTGAAAGGTCCAAAAACGTGAATACAAAACTGTGAAACCGTGTCTATTACATGAGTTTGGACAAGTTAAGCATGCCAGTTTTTTAATTTTTGTGCAAAATTAGTAGTTTCCTAATTTTATTCATAAAATTTGAGTACTTTTTCTCGAAATGTTGAAAATATGACGTGTCATATGACATATGACATTGTTGGTCGAAATATGACAAATATGACATTTTAAGTTGGGCTTATTTGGCTTCTATTGATGTGTTTCGGACACATGCTAAGTCTCAGAAGGCTAGCCCTTACTATAAAATATATGACAAAACACGTTTCGCCTCTCTCTGATTATTTCAATCTACATAGAAAGTAGTAATGCTCAATAGCCACAACCACAAAAAGTTATTTATGGCAGACAAGTTTCTTGTCTGTTTTTGCGGTAAGCCGGTTTTTCTGTTAGCATGCTAGCAAGGTAGAGTGAGCTGCGTTTCACCATACTCTGTCACTTGCAACTTGCACTTTGCCTCGTGTCGAGTAATTTGTCGAGTGATAGATATTTTAGTGTGTTCTTTAATATTCATTTTTACAGAATTTTGATAATATTAAATTGGAATAATTGAGTGTTTTACATAGAAATAAATAATTAGAAAGATAAATTTGTAGTTTGTGATTTGGTATTTTTTTCACTGATGAAACAGCATTATACTTCGATTCGGGAAATCGTTTTAAATAACATTTTTGTACGAAAATATTAAAAAATTGAGGGTTTATTAAAAGCACTGATGGCTCAGTGCATAGGAGCTCATCTTAATAAAATGCAGACTAATTGCTGTATATTTTTGAGAAATTTGGTGAACCAACAGAAATGAATAATAATTAGGATAATTCTTTTTGTGAGACGTGATGATAAGTGTGACTTAAATTTTATATCCTAAATTAAGTGAAGAATGCCTTCAAGCTTATCTGACTAAATAATATTAAATATAAACAATATGTTTTGTAACATGTTTCTGAAGAACGTCAATAAATTTGCAATCAATCAATCAATCAATCAATAACCCCTGGTAACCAATAAAAAATACTAAATGGATATCTACCCACTAAAGAAAAGACTTGCAACTCTTAGTGTTAGGGAGGGCATCCCGAACTAATCTTTTAAATACTTCTTTGCTCAAAGCATAACCTTCATAGAAATAACATAATTTATGAATTTTCACTAGAAACGGGTTTCTTCTTCTTTACTAACGTTGCGATAATTGTTCTACCTGCGCCACCACTCCTGAAGTCCTGCGTAATTCTTCATCCAAAATAAATAGGATACTTGGAACCAACGTCTTTTAACATGAATTTTAGGTTCTCCTCAATTACAAGTGTGTCGTCGTCGGCTATAAGCAGTAAAAGTTAGTCGTAAAAGATTTTTTACGGAAACCATCAGTAGCCTAATATAATAACCGTGTTAACCTTTCATGGATCAGTCCGAGTCTTCAAACTGCTTATCGTAAACACATTAAAATGCTTCTTTAGTTTGCGCCCTAAGATAATTTCTGCCTTCTTGCTCATGCTTCAAACCAATGCTAGGTAGCTCTGGATCTACTCAAAAACGAATTTACAAATTCAGAAAATATTAGAAACTTTAATGTGCGTCTTGAAAACCTTGATTGAAGCTAACAACATTCCAAAAACAACAATGTGCTTTTGTAATTTTAAGTGACAAATATGTACTTGCAACTTACATGTCTAATTATCCTTATTCATTTTACATCAACATAATTTATTTACCATCTTCCCTGCTCATGAAAAGTAACTTGTCACATCGTTACCCCCAAGTCCTCTTGACATGAATGGTTTTTTTATGGTTAGCCGGATCTGTCATGATCCAACACAACACTTTTACTTTCTTTGGCAAGAGTCTTGGACTTAATATTGGCTGCTCGGGGCATATCTTGATCCATGTCATGTTCCCAAAGTTCCTTTGAACTTCTTTTTTTGCTGAAATCTGTGTACACTAATATCATTTCGGGACAACATACCATACTTTTAAGTTAATTTTAAACACTACATCAAACCGCCAGAAAATTTATCAGTCTAACTGGAACCTCTAAATTGCCATTCAATTCCAAATCGAACTTGGATAATGGAATAATGTGAAAAGCATCCATGTTGCATTCACAGCTCTGTATAATAAACATTCTTTGTACTTTTTGTCTCGGATATAAATAGTTTCTTAAATTTTGTTTCATTTCGAGTCTCGACATCCCAGGATTCTTATTATCTAACATTTCATACGTAAAAGCAAACGCCTGGCGAGAACGGTAATACTAATAACTTGGCTTCTTTTGTCGTCGTTTTGCTCAAAAATTACGGTAAATAGCCAAACGAATGGGTGAAAATTTACACCAGAAAGTTTTAGTGTTATAACATTAGTAAAGAATATTGCTATAACGACAACACAAATGTTTACGGTAAACGGAGATATTTATGCATAAATGTTACGACGAACTATTGAATAAAAAAATTACTAATATTTGACTGCATGATTCTCCCCACTAACTGGGGAACAAAACATGTGCTTTTGAATAGTTTCGTAGGTGGTCATGATTTGAATTGGCAACAAAGAGTCACCATCTAGAATGGTCAACGTTTTATTTAATTTGGTTAAAATACGTTCGTTAACACAAACATTCCAGTCATAATTTTTATCCAGCAATGAACCAAAATGGGCTCGTTTTGATCTAAGTGGGCAATTTGCTAATGCTCGTTTATGATTTTCCGGAAAGATAACTTGATCAATCAAATTTGTAATATTTAAAAACGTAAACACTTCATTCTTCTACAGTTTTATGCTTAAAACCAAATGATTTAAGAAGTAAAAACTATAACACATATATTCGCGATGGTACAGTTCTTTTGGATTGTTAGACACAAATATATTAGAGTTAATATATTTGACATTCAGAAAATAAAATAGATTGTTATAAAAAGATTTTTTGACAAATTTTGAGGGCGTTTTTAAAATTGGGTAAAATAAATTAAATTAAATTTAAAAAAAGTGAAAATATAAAATAAAAAATATGTCACAACATATACTCAAATTTATGTTAAAACTAACTGTAGTATATGCAAAGCAAAGCAATACTAGCCAGTCCAAGTTGTTAGAGTCATTGCAAGTAACTAGACACGGTGGTG
>JAQIWN010004403.1:0-11287 GCA_034699025.1 Entomobrya cf. arborea Gr-Col-00668 | reverse complement strand
CTGTTAATGTTAAGAGGTGGGTGGGTGGGTCAAAGTTGAGGTTTTTTTAGATTACGTAATATGTACACGGTCCCTAAGACGACAAAAAATTCACAATACGCTTTGTGTTTTCTGTTGTGAAGTGAAGATGACGAAGACTTTTTTTCGTCCGCGATCTACAATCCACAATATATTATGGCTGTATAGTGGTCGGTGGTTTAGACGTTTTGTAACTTACAAAAGTAGGCGGTTTGACAAACTGGCAGTTTGATGAGCAATGAATAATGAATGAGCGATTTGCGAATGGGAAGCTCACTGCAAATATTTATTTAAGTGAGTAGAGAGTGGAACCTATGCCTATAGATGAGAAATTCATAAATAATTTCAAATTTGATTAATATGCAGTCGAAAGGAAAAACTTGAAAGAAATAGTGATTTTATTTTAAAACGTTTATTTTGTATATAAAAGTTGAGTTTGCAATTTGCTTCTCACCTTGAGAGCCATGTAGAAATTTGTTAATTGTAGTTTTTAATGTTTTATTGAATTTAGCCTATGATGGAAATCATCTTTTATTACCAATCTGTGAACTCCCTCTTTTACATAAAAAGCGTACGCGTCAAAAAATAGCATAAAAATTGAGTATTTAAGATGACTTACTGTATGGAAAGCTTGTTTGAATGTACTTTACATGGTTATTTATGTAAAAACACATTTATTTCGGTACATCATTTTTAGCACACACATTCAACAAAAAAATTTACTTAACTGAAGACATAATTAGCCAAAAAAAGCATGTTACTAAATGGCATGCATGATGTTCTGCTTTAGAGTCTAGTACGAAGGATGATGATTTATATTTCAATGCACATATTTCTAAAGCTTTAATAGTGAATATGTATGACTATTGTGTATGCAATTGTCTTGAAAAGACCATAATAATATATAAAAGAGAACAAAGTACATAAAAACGTATAAAAAAGTGCATTTTTATGCCTCATTGAATATCGAATGTAATCAGCAGAAATTGCATCATCACAGCCGGCATTAGGTTTCAGTAAACTGATAAGAATTCAACCCGACTTTAAGACATCCTGCATAATATTAAATAATTATCATATTCCATTTCCTCCTGTTTATATTGCAGTGATGAAAGGAAAAAACGAAGAAGAATTAATAAAAATAAGTACGATTTTACTATAACTCAAAAATTAATTGGTAAAATTAGCTGGACAATTTTTTTAAATCAAGGCAATTGTAATAAGCAATCAATCTCTTGAGACATGTCTTTAATCAGTTGTTCCAATTGTGGCTTTTCCATCACTGCATTTTCCACACAAGCTGCTATCCTAATGTGATTCCTGTAGCTAAGTACCATGAAGCCGGCACCTGCAATTAAAAATCAGAAAAATTACTAAATAACCTTAAAATATAAAGCACAGTTACATTTTGGTCATTAATTAGCTAATTAAGATAGTTTATAAATTTGTTCTCGTCGTACCAGCGCAGCCATTCAAAGCTCCAGCAATAAAATCCGTGCTGAGGCCCTTTCGTCCATTCCACTCAATATCCTTTCCCGGTCCAGGAAAATTGGATAAGCCCATTGGAACAGCCCTATTAGCTAGTAATAATTTTGCTACTGACGCCAAATGATTTCCGACAACCTTAACAGATAAAACTCCGAAAAATGGAAGAGTTGACTGCTTGGCAACCTGGAGACCCTGTTCACATTTTTTTAGTCTTGCGACTGGATCAAGATTTGGTCCCGTGGGAAGATCAAAGAGTGCAGACGCTCTAAATTCATAAAAATATAAGAACATAACATTGTTGAAGCAATCCCAATTAATTTTCTACACAAATCAATTAATGAAACTTCATTAAATGTCAATAAACCTTACGCATGATTCCTAAGTTTTTTCGGATGTCCCGGTAAAGGTAATACCGACATTGTTGGCATGCTTGACACCACATTTTTTCCAGATCTTTTGCTCTTTCCTGTACTTCCATCACCATGCAAGCTTTTTGAAACGCCTGCCGCTATGCAAGCAAATATCACTCCAGTAAAACTCACACCATACTTATTCTTAACCTGTTTAAGTTTCTCGATTGGGATAAGCTTGGATCTGGCATAAAGCTGTTTCCACGTTTTCTTATCATCAGGAACATGCCAAGGCGTTTGTTTTCTTAATACCAAATTGCTGAAATTTCCCGTGTCGTACACAACTTTCATGGCGTACTTCAAAATGCTCATGACGTCATTCTTACTGCTGCCCTTTTTCAATGACGATGTAGCTGATGACATCGAAGCTTCTGACGCCGTTGGCATGGCAAGCTTTTCCAAAGGCATGCCAAATAGCTGTTCAATCACTGCATATAGAATTGAAAATCCATCAGCTAAGCCATGGTGGAACCGCATAACAAACGCAGTCATTTTCTTGTCGCTGAGATCCCCATTCACGTAATTCTCAACCACATGTATTTCCCAGGGGCTCCGTTTTGGGGGAAAGGGTTTATTTAAAAGTTCCTCAGTTTTAGCACATATCCACTTTTCCGAGTCATCCGCTCCATTCCCCTGTGGAATTTTGTGGTGAAACACATGATTGCTCAAATGAAAGTTGGTGTCCTTGTGCCAAAATAAAAATCCTTGCCAACTTTTAATGTATTGTTGGAACTCTGGAAATGCTTTGCCATCTTGTTGGTTTATCCATTTTTTAAGAATTTCTTCCTGTACTTCTGAAAATGGGACGTTACCTTCAATTATGAAATTGGACACTATACAACATCTTGGAACTTTGTTGTCTAGGAATTCTGTGGCAAACATGGTGCTAGTTGGAGCAACAGGCTGGCCCAAAGATTTTGAAAAAAATAAAGGAACCACAACATTTTCAAGGATATACCTATACAAATAGATGGGGAGACTGATGACCACAAGTAGTATAAAACCTACAGAAACCACCAGTCCGTTTATGTAGGTCGCTATAGTGACAATCATAATTGCAAATTTTGATTAAGAAATATTTAGTTTTTAAAATTAAAATCTAGGCCGTCTAGAGAATGTCTGGTCACTTATGCGATGCGATGCCATGAACAGATGAAAGTTATTTAAGTTTAAGTACTTATGAGTTCCGTGTTTTTTGTCAATTTTATTTGATACAGAATTATATACACCTACTGATATGCAGATAAAGAGAGATAACATTTATTTGATTGCAGGACAAAGTAGAGTCGTACGATCAGTTCGGTTCAATTGTCCAGAATCCAAAGATGAATACATTTTTTATTTGTTTTTTTTTTGTTCATGTGGCCAGAAACGTTTCAACGTTGAGTAATGGATGGCCTTGAGGCTAAGGCATGTAGCTTATCAATTTCTTGACATACAAATTGTATTAATTGCTCCACATCTTCATGGTCCATTATTGAATTTTCGGCGGAGACGGCAATTCGTATGCTACCACGGTAACTGAGTACCATAAATCCAACACCTGAAATATAATGAACAAATGAGTGAATAGAATAATGATTTGATTATTTTGCAAAACTTTATTTCGTACGAAAATTCTTACCTGCAACCCCAGAAACAGCACCAGCAACAAAATCAGCGGCTAACCCTCTCCTGCCATTCCACCAAATCTCTTTTCCAGGTCCAGGAAAATTGGATAAGCCCATGGGAATAATGTTATTGCAGAGCAATTTTCTTGCTACCGGGGCAAAATGAGATCCAACTAATTTTCCATAAAGTACACTAAACCAAGGTAACGTAGAATTTTTGGCTTTTAGCAACCTCTCTTCAGTTTCAATCAATCTCTCTAGTGAGTTTAAAGACGGATTTGTGGGAAGATTTAAAATGGCGGCGGTAACATGATTTCGAAACTTTTTCGGGTGACCAGGTAATGGCAAGGGGGAGAGTGCTGTCATTTCTTGGGGAAAATCTGGCCCTGTCGTGTCATCCAAGCTTTTTTGCACACCAGCAGCTAAACATGATAACACAGTTCCAGTGAAGCTTACCCCAAAAAAGTTTTTGATGTCTTTTAACTTTTGAATTGGAATTAGTTCTGATCGACCGTAGATTTGCTTCCATTTCTTTTTTCGGTCTGGTACATGCCACGGTGTCCACTTTTTTGACAAGATCATATCAGAAAATACCCCCACATCATATACCAATCTCCATGGGAACTTCAAGCATGTAATTAAACACGACTCCTTGTCTTTTCCGTCTGTCAATGTTACATCCGAATCCTGGGGTGTGGCTAGGGAAACATCTGAAACATTTAGCCCAAACAAATCCAACATTGCGTACAACAATGAGTATCCATCGGCCAAACCATGATGAAATCTTAAGACGAAGGCTGTCATCTCCACAGATCCCATCACATTTTCGTCGTTTCGTTTGTTATTGTTGAAATCATGCAGGATTTCCGAGTTTTGATATTTCTCTACCACATGAATCTGCCAAGGACTTCGTTTAGGAGTAAATGGTTTGTTTAAAAGAGATTCAATCAGTGAACATAACCATGTTTCTGAATGGGCATCAGTGTTCCTCTGATTTGGAATTTCATGAAAGTACACATGATTATTTAGGTCAAATTCTTTATCTTGTCGCCAGAATAAAAAGCCCATCCAGTAGCTAATATACTGTTGTAACTCTGGATACTTCAAATGATCTTCTTTACAGCATTCCTTTGCAGTTCCTTCCTTGGCTTGTATCCAGTTTGTTTGTATCAACTTCAAAATTTCATTCCGGTCCATGGAACCCTCGATAACAAAATTACTGACAATTACATTTCTTGGGGGGTAATTTCGCAGAAATTCTGTCGCAAAAACATTTCCTAGTGCAGTCACTGGCTTTTGAATGTCATGTTTATCACGAAAGCAGCATGGTACAAAAATGTTGACCAGTGCCCAACGATAAAGGTAGACTGGAATGCTAAGTAGAACAAAAATTGAAAACAGACAGACTGCAACAAAACCGTTAAAAAATGTCTCCAACTTTCGAAAAAGAGTACAAAATATATTTTTGGGATTGTCAAACTCTTTTAGTAAGGTCCCCATTTTAAAAGAAAAAAATCAATATGACAAATTTTCGGCAAGAAATGTGCACAGGAAGATGTACACGGTCCAGTACAGTGTCCACCAAAAAATATAAACTAAATGGCAAAGTTATAAACTGCATCGCAAGTATATCAGCTTGCTTCAAGGCATTTACACGTCTTGTTACACAACAGGAAATTTGGCTGATTAATATTTTTTTGCATTTTATGTACGACGCACGCTTCTATTGTGGTTGATTTCATAGGACGAATGTTAGCAGTACGTAAATGACGTGTGACGACGACTCATAGTTTTAGTATGAATAGTATGGATAGAGTAATTAGTAGTTAAATATATTTTAACAACTGACATGAATTGTTTTTTTTTGCTATGCCTATTATCCATATTCGTCTAGACTCGGAACATGTAGTTGGTCAAGGTAACGTGGTAAGGGATTTAATAAGTCGTCAAAATTTTTATTGCAATCTTTCCTTTTTTGTCCTGATTATATTGCTACTACGACTTGAGCTGAGTGATCATTTGTGGTCCAGAGATGAGCTAATTATGACCCATTAATGGCTTTCTTTACAGCAGGATTTATATTTCTTTAGGCCCATTTTTATTTTAAGTATAAATTCATGAGCACAAGATAATAAATTATGGTAATAAACCATGTTTAAAGCAAACTACGATGAAGGTTGATATTTTATTGATAAATGGTATAAGAATAACACATCAGTTAGAGGCGTTAGACAATATAAAACTAATAATAATTATTTCATCGGCACAATGCACATTTTTAAGCCAATATGTACCAGTAACAATTTTAAAACTTTGATGTTAAAATTAAAAAGCATTTTATTGAGTTTCAGTGATTTATGAAGTTCATAATGATAAACAAGTACAATTATGTGACTCAAATTACTTTGCTTAAGTACTTCCATTGTTTAAAAAAAGACAAAAGTACGCATTCCTCAATTGAAGTATTTTTAATCATGTATGGTCCAATGCAATGTCGAACACTTTACTCATTTTAGGGAGATAGTGAAATGTCAATTATCTAATTGTTTTGGTTAGATAGTGGATGATTAATCGACGATAATGAAATGCTGTCAGGATGGAGCCAATCCCCCCCCCAGCATACGGAAAAAGTGAAACGTTGGAAATAAATGCAAAGCTTGTCATTATTGTATTGTACTCAACTATTTGTGTGCCATCTGCTGATTTCATTTTGGTGATAGTCCGCAATTAATGGATACAGTAAAGTGAAGTAGAATTTGGCAATAAACCATTTTCCCACGAAATTAATGATCATTGTTGACTTAAGGAAGCATCTTTAGATGGAAGAAAACATATGGAATGTTTCTGAAATGATGTATTTTTGGTAAGAACCGAAACCGAAAATTATAGATTTATCGCTTGATTGATTGTCTGTAGATTACATAATTCAATTAGCAACTTTCCCTTGTATATCCTGAGAAATCATGTCATGGTAATGCTGATAAGACTTATTTTGATAAAGAAGGTTTTAGGATCATTTAGCATGATTGGTTGTGGACTACTATCAAAATTATAATATAACCAACCACCGTGCATATAAATACATCAACCGAGATTGTTTACCGATGTGGTATCTTGTAACCAATGGTTACAGCTAATATAAAATTTGGGATAAACAAAAATAAGAGTTGTGAAAATTCTGCATTTATTGTGTATCTATGAAAGTTTGAATTAATTTGAAGCTAATTATCTAAGCAGGACTCAAAATGACCCCAACCAGGGCAATACATTACTTCACAGCAGTCTCGTTCACTTTTTTGGCCCTAAACAGTGTCCTGATTTTTGGGAAGCATGCACCGTCATCATTTGCAGGTATAAATATACCATAATAATATCATTAACATTTTTTAATTTTAAAACAATGCAAGATGACTCGAGAAAATGGGGGACTAATTCAGTATTAATGCCTGTGAATTTTTAAAATGTTTTAGGTTTAGACCCAAAACATCACGGGCCCGAATGTTGTTATAATTCTACGTGCACCGAATGTTTCAGTTGTATGGATTATTGGGGATGCTCTTCTACTGATCCTCCTCCAACTGAACCTGCTCCTTGTCCAACGAGCCCTCCTTGTGAATGTGGAACATGTGAGCCTTGTTACGACCCACCTCCTTGTACAACAAGTCCTCCATGTGAGTGTACGTGTGCTACCTGTGAGCCATGTTATGATTGTCCAACGCCTCCTCCTTGTGAGTGTGAAACATGTGCGCCTTGTAATGAATGCCCAACGCCTGAGCCCCCTCCAACATGTCCAACAACAGTACCCCCTTGGACGTGTCCTCCACCTGACCCGTGTCCAACATGTCCCCCTTCTCCACCTTGTACAACCGCAGAACCCTCAACGACGGAATCACCTCCCCCTTGTCCTAGCTGCGGTCCAAAATTTTCTCGACCCATTTACCAGTCATCCCTTCCATCTTGGCCTACGGCTGGAACCAACGTACACTTGGGCTTAAATGCAAGCACCGAAGATGGGTCACCTGTACATTACCAATTAATAACATCTTTTGAATTTTTTACGCTCTCTGCAACCAACGATATTATTTTTACGAGCAATGTATCCGATGGAGCGTATGTTGGTCCAAATAATGTGATGATTATTGAAGTCGTTGCATCTGTCATTGGGGACGAATCAAGAGCTAGTAGCGCAGTAATTGTTATTGTGTTTCCAAGAAGCATTGTTACAAATTACGATAATCTTACTACTTTGTAAACCAAACGTTGAGTTTCTCGCCGTGGTAATACTTAATAAATATTGATAAAAAATATTCAACTTATTTTTTAATTGCATTAACGTTCATTTCATAACACCAGTAATATTCAAGGAAGATTTCTACTAATGCATGCCATATGATCCAAATAGAGATCCAAGTCCATGATCCAAGTATAAATCCCGTACTTTTACTTGCTTCAGAAACGAAATATAAATCTACAAAGTCCTAAAAACAGCGACGCTTAAAATAGCACAGCAAATGTGAGCTTAATACGCTTATCATTTTAGTCATCATCTTTTGAAACGTTAACAATAATTATTAAGGATCCTACCTTTCCAAAAAAAAAAATACATCTCAAGTTTCCCCAAACAACTATTAACTCCTTTTCCCACAACATTTTGTTGATCTACCGTAGTTGGTAGTAGTAAAAATATCCTCCCTAGTTCAATACTTACTTACGATGGATGGACAGAGTGTATCCATAAAAACGTCCATTTTACTTTCCATTTCCAACTTGCTCTCAACAGTTTACCATACTTTGCAACTTTCCGTTTCTTCAAGTCACTTGTAATGGACAATAAATATTTTCTTCTACCTTTTCCTACTTTACGCTATTGCCGGCTAGCACGTTTTCTTGTAAAATCTCTTAAGGAAAAAAAGTTTAGAAAATGTTTACTTTGTATTGACTTGTGTATCTTCTTAGCACTAAATATATAGGCATTGGGGATTTCGCAAGCCCATTTTTTATCTTAAGAATGTTTAAATAATGTTACTTAACATAACTTTTCCCCCAAACAACATTTCAATTTAAAGTGAGTAAAATAGAAAACATCTACATACTTCACTCGCCATAGAGAATCTACCTCAATGCTTCAAGTCAAGTGAAATTGAATGTCTTCAGGAAAAAAATCGTGTTTTGACCCCAAAAACATGATATTTATCTGTTTACAAAGAACAATAACTAAATATAACATGTAAGCACATGTATGTACTTAAATCGTAGAGAAATCCAATACCATCTTTTTTTTAACTTGGTCAGTTGGAAATCATTTTCCCAATTTCAGTTGCAGGTGGAAACAAGAAAACATAAGAAAAAAAATACATGATGGAGTGCAATATTGGTTTTGTACCTGCAACTCAAACAGGAAAATACATAAAGTAATTTAAAAGTAGTACATCGAATGAATTTTATTACGCAATGCAATTGAATATTCTCCACTCTCCTAAACGCAATATATAAATCTTCACAAAATCGCAGGAAATGCTAGAATAAAAACGAATATTTTTCTAAACATAGGCTTGTTATTAAATTGAATTTTTTTTGCTTGCAATAGGACAAAGATGAAAGACGTTAAAAATTGTCCCATTTGGAAGAAACGGGAGAAAAATTCAGAAGAAGATAAAAAAAACTGCATACGCGGCTCAGGTGGAAAAACACTCAACAATTCCATTTTAAGGGCATTCCGCCCTTTACACCACCATCAACCAAGTTGTATGAGTAGAACCAGGGTTTGTGCATGGATGTTATGATGGAAAGGGTTAAAAGAAGTAATAACTTGACAAAAAAAGATGGGGTCTCTCCACACTCCAGTCTTCCTCTTCTTCCCACAGTCTTTTCATGCTATTGTTTTATTGTATGACCTAAACGACAAAGAAAAGGTTACCAAGAAGAAACGTACCAAACTGTAAGATTTGATACAATAACAATGTTCCTCTTTATTCTTTCATTTTCCATCCAAAAAGCAAACTAGAAACGCATCAAGAGAAAGAAAAAAGCAAAATGGGTTTCGTTTTGCATTTTATTTTACCAATACCTTGTTTCAAAGACAATCATGCATGAAGAAAAACGAAACAAGTATAGCAAATATACAAACGGTCGGTGGTAGAAAAGAAACAATAGATTTGTAGAGACTTTCACCATTTACACATTTTTTGTTGCTATTGGTGATGTTGGAGGACGAGGAAGGTATATCTGATCTGATATTTGTGTAAAAACATGAAAAACTAAAAAAACTCTAACGGTTTCTTGGGTTAAGTAGCTTGCATGCTGCAAACCACCTGAGACCGAAAACAGGCGTTTGTATATGAAGATAGCTGTTGCTGCTGTTAGAATGGCGGTTATTATCGTTTTATTTTACTTTTATTAAGAAATGGGCTGCTACAACTACTTTCACTCTCACTACTGGCAAAGCAAAATGGGAAAAATAAATATTCTTTTAGGAAACCAGGCAGTTGTGACTACAGTGATGGCAGAAGAGGATTACCAATGTGCACTGCTCTGAACTAGAACAATTTTGTTTGATATGATCCGGTCTTTTACATCACATCAAAGATATACTTACAAAAAGTGAAATATACATATTTATTTATATGATTGTTCGTATATATTTTTGGGGGGAAAATGTATGCACGCATGGCTGCGTATTAGACAAGATAGAATGGAAGAAAAGAGACACAAAATGACATGACATATGACACATGATCCAATTTGTATACATACATTCTTTTCGGGTTCCTAACTGACTTGTAAAGAATTGGAGTCAACGAAAGAAAAAAAAACTAAATAAAAAGTTGAAGTGTTTTCAATTTGTCATAAGAGTGTCCCCTGAGTTTGGAAATTTGGAATGGGTTTCCACTATTGTCACTATAAACTATTGTTTTATTTCATGCAGTTATGTACATAAATGTATTTGTATATAATATTGGTATATTTTTATTTGTATGACGAGTAATTTCTTCTCGTTTTGTCGTTGAGAAATGTGTTTGATGAACATGTCATTTGTAAAAATACGAGAAGAAACAAAATAGGGAATCCTGTCTGAATGTTGAAGGCACTGAACAATAAATAAAAGTAGAGTAAACTGAGTTGACTCCCTGAATGGCATGTTCACTTTATTCTCCTTCTTAACTGAACTTCATGCCATAACGTCCCAGTTGACTTAACGTGAAAGAAGAAGAATAGACACGGGTGAATAGGCTGATTGAGTTTTTATTGGGGTGTATGCCAAACTATTTGACTTGTATGAATGGTAACATCAACAGAGATGCTTATTTGGACCCAGATGTCAGCATTAGGATAACACTATCAAAAATAAGTTAAAACTTGAAATTCAAAAGTTCTCTTTATTTTTATGAAAAAATATTTTGTGAATTGGATGACAATCGATATTAATGCCTTTTCTCTCACGCGTTATGAATGAGCTTAAAGTGATTCCCTAACATTAAATGATACACCGCTTGCCCCTCCCCCCTTAAAAAATAAATAAAATTTATGGACTGATAAGATCAAAATTACACAAGTCTTTGCACTTTATTTTGAAAAGGATGTATGTATACTTGCATGTAATCCTTATAAATAGCCAGTAATTACCCAAGATATTCTGTGTCTAAATAGATTATCATCAAAGGATAAGTAATTATACGGAAACCTGGTCTTCCATAAAGCAGCATGCGTAAGCATTGATCTTGCCATTTATTGTTTGTTGTCAGGAAATTAGTGCACTGTTAT
>JAQIWN010004402.1:0-11287 GCA_034699025.1 Entomobrya cf. arborea Gr-Col-00668 | reverse complement strand
TGTACTACATACTTAAGTATTTTTACGATACAGTATGACATTCAGAATACTTTTGTCGTGATTTTGCACTCTACAATATTGGTCGATAGGTCGATCATAAACATCATCACATGAATATTATTATTTTTCTCTGTGTGGTGGGTTTTGAACATGACTGGTTGATCTGTGAGAGTAAATAAAATAAGCTATTAATACCGTATAGTGTAAAAATATTTATGTTCATCATGAATTTTTTAGCTGTACTGGAAGGGAACGGGAAGCAGCAGTAAATATAGTAAACCCCGTTTAAATATAATCTTCAAAAGCGCTTATTTAAATTTCTCGAATAATGTTCCAAATTTTTTATCTATTTACTTTATTCTTTTGAATTTTTATTACAAATAGGTATAATAATCTGTGTGACATTTCTTCATACAGTTAATGTAGTTTAATAATTCATAAGTTTTACTTTATTCTTTTTGTTGTCAAGTACTCCAGAGAAATGAGAAGAGATGATGAGGGCATGACGGATACAAAATGTAGTTATTGATTAATTTACTTTGAAAGTTGACGCCCTTCATGTCGTTTAGTCATTAATTTGAGTTGATACAACAAAAGTTTCACATCAATAATTTAGCCTTAAACCACAAATTGAAGATGGGTGATGAGTGCGTGGCGCGGCAGAACGCATTACATGCAGCTGCTCTCTCATGCTCTACAAGCTACAACCATAAGATGTAATATGCATTATGTAAGTAGATTAGTTAAGTTATCAATAAACTAGAGCATAAACTAGGAATAATTTACTGTTCTACTTTAATAGGAACGTTTTTATTGGTTTTTCATTGTGCTATAATTTGTTTGTTGTATCATAACTGGAAATGGGTTCAAAATATAATGTTGTGTAGGGGGGAGACGCTTTATTTATTTATGGAAATTTAAATACTTTGACCTTTACTTCATGTTCTTAAAGTAAACTTGAAACTAACAAGACAAAAAGTAATTGCAGAGGAATGGAGCTTGAAAATAAATTCACTAGGAAAGAATTAACTGAAGATGCATCACTTAAAATTCCAATTGGTATAACAGCACCACGAGAAAATAAAAAGAAATCCATAGAAGCTTGAACAATCCAAATGCATGCAACTGCAATATTGTACTATTTTTTTTTAAATAAAGTAGCCTACCGCAAAATTTGCTTGTTTTGTTTTATAACAAATACGGCATTGGAAAACTTTCGAAACTCCCAGCATCATAAAATTTCTTTTCTGATAAAAAGTATAAATCCTAGCATAGTGATAGTACTTGTAGTAATGGTAGAGTACTGATAGTAGATCATTGCAAATCATTTGTATGCGTATGCAATATGGATGTTTCACTAATGCTTGAACGACTGTAAGGCGAGATAATGACATTCAAGTGGCTTTCGCAGAAAAAAAAACTTCCCTTGGGAAGACTTTTTTATTGTACTGACAGAAATACAACCTTACAAAATTACAGTTATAATCTAAAAACAATTTTTGTTTGTTAGATGTGCAAAAAAAACTAACTTTTAATTTCAGACTAGTAACATAGGATGTTAATTTAGGTTCCCCATTAAAACTTCTGCCATCACAACTAAAGGAAAGAAAATACCCTTATTATGGATTGGAGTGGGCTATCCACCAAATAAACATACACAAGGTAATTTGCTAGTCGAATAAAAGTGTTTGTGTATTAGCTTGGGGCAAAAAGAAATATATTTGTTATGCTTTCACTTTGTACTTTTGACTTTCTAACAAAGTTTTGCAAAGGGGAGGAATTTCGATGATTAGGGACTTTAAGCTTCAGTACCTAGCAAGAAACTAATAAACAAAACTGCTAACATGACTCCTTACATTACAACTATGACGACAAGTCGTAGTCAGTCGCCACGAAATGTACAAGTCGTCCAAGTTTCATGTTTCAGTAAAGGACTTTGCCAGTTTTCTTCTTCTTTTTGTACGTAAAACTAAAAACAGTGTGCATAATGTGCTTTACCTCTACTTTCCAAAGCTTAAACCAGCATGAAAGAAAAAAGCAGTGGTGGTGGTGCTGCTGCTTTGGGTGCAGATGAAACATGAAAATACCAATGGGCAAAGGAGAAAGTGACGCATAAGAACAAAGTCCTAGCAAGCTTTCCCTTTCAGTTTCCCTTCAGTGTCGACCGAAGAGAAACGTGTGAAGTTGAAAAAGACAGTTTAGCTGCGAGACTTTTCTGGCTTAAAGTAAGAAAATATGGTAATCAACCGATAAACATGGAAGTTTAAGTGTAATTTGGAATCATCATAAATATTTACGTTATGTTGGTTGGAAGAACATATGTGCTATTTAGTTGACAGCGTTCGCAAGGTTGAAAATGGCACCTGCTAAACAAATTGTTAGATTCATTGAACCGATTTAAAGTTATTCTTGACAAATTTCACATGATTTAATTCAACTGAGAAAATAATTGTTCGAAAAGTGTACCAAGTACATGTATCGTCATGGATGAACCTCCAGATCAGAACATCAATAGGACCCGATTGGGGCAAGATGAAACCTATGAAAGCTTTTCAGACAGGTAAATGATTTTATTTTTATAAATTTGTAGATTTTATAACCAATATGTACAGATTAATTTGCAGTTATTTTGAATCTCCTTGTTCAAAACAAAAGTACAAATTATTCTGCAAATCGTTTTATTTAAGTCGCGATATAGCTAGTTTTTACGGCCTGTGGGACGGTGAATGTGAGTTAACTTGTCATGTTGATGATGATACGATAGGTAATTCTGAACCTGAAACCCAACAATAATGACTAGGTGTGAAAGTACATACCGGTTAGTCCCTTAGACTTTACTTAAGACTCCTAGAAGTTATGAGGTGAAACATTTGTTAAAAAGGTTATTCTAAAAACTTACATGACACCCGGCATGTTTAAAGGGGGATATAATCAACAATGCGATTTTATAAACCCGGAAGCATGTATTTCGATTTCAATGTTCTCTGTCTGTGAACATTGAAATGGCAGAGAAGTGAACAAATTTTCAAAACATATTTCGACTTTTTTTCGAATGAGCTAAATTTTACAAACCGTGCTTTTGGCAAATTATAGTCTAATATATGTAACTTTCACTTCTACTACCATTAATTTGCCACTTAGGTACGTTTGATGGAACGTGAACATTGGTGAGTTAGTTACGGTTTAGAATGTCAAGTCTTTACACTAGTAGTTCGTATTTCTACAAAGCACTTAAGCAACAAAATCTACAAATCGATTTCTCTTTTTGAACTATTAAGATTTGCAATGCATCAAACACACGATTAAAGTGATGCGAAATTTGACTAACAAAATAGAATCGAAATAAATCAAACTCATCAAATCAGAATCCTACTAATTTTGATCAGCATAATCCAAAGTTGTATTTAAATTTTTATACAGGTTACATACATACATGTTTATAGCTTATCTACCATACTTCAACTCAAGTTCAGGAAGGTTGAATAAAACTATTTTTGTCATTAAGGCAGACTGAATGTTTTTACGCAATTTTCAGACCAAAGCTGGCATATTTGTAATCTCTTTCATGATCATGCGTGACATAAATTTCATTTAGTCACAATTATGAAGAAAACGAAAAAACCGACACGACGACAAAAAATGTACAACCCTCATGAGTTTATCCTTGAAGGTATTGTCGGTTTTAATATTTCGTGCATAATACGTTGGGAGATTTATGATCATGCTTAATTAAACTTGTGATGAAATAAAAAAGTTTTCGTCTATTGTGGTAGTTGTAAAGATGTTGTTTTAGGTTAAAATATGATCCAAGTATAAAGTAAAGAAAATTCACGCCTCCGTATAATCATCCTATATCGCTTTGTTCTTTTGGTTTTCTCCAAGGTTGCATACATTGTACACAAACGAGATTTGCTTGTGTTTATTCTTTCACATTTTTTCACAACCCAGTGGCAATTAAAAGTTTTAGCAAGTACCGTTGTACAGTTGTACTTTCCTGAGATGGATGTCTGCATTTTACACTATTTAGACCAAAAGTATTCTCGTTCTGGGACTAATTATGATGATAGTTTCTGTATTTTGTTAATTAAATCCACTCCCACTTGTACAGTCTATTTAAGGCAAAGGTATCAGAATCAAATTACAGTTTTGCACACGTTGTTTTTCAAAAGTATAGAACGTGTCTTATCTTCAAGTTATAAAACCATTTAAAGCTTTGTATTTGTTCATTTACAAGTCCCATTCATTAGTGTGATGAAATGAAAAGTAATGAGAGTACAACTTGTAAATGATGAAATATTCACGATATAACTAGCCCAAAATGCTTAATTTCATGCCCTATTATCAATCGAGCAAGATTAATAAAACTGAATAATCTATCGCAAGAATATGTATATGAAGTGAACGCAAATATAGTACATGTCGTAGTTCTCTGTATCCACCAACTCAATTCCATTGTTCCAAGACATTGTTGGGAAAAAGCTGCAGATCAAAATGCTATTGCCTTCCTGTTGTTCAGTGTTTTAGAGCAATGTAGGAAAAAGTTGTTTGTATCAAGGCCGTTTTAAAATTAGTTTTAGATTGTGTCACGGTAAGAGTTCAGAAGCACACGAATGGCTAATACTAATGGCTGAACTTAAAAAGAGTTAGAATGCATTTATATTATACTGGTGAAAGTGCACTTATATACATATAGAAATCAATGTTACCACATCTGCGGTTAAGCCAGATGCTTTGGTATCAACGAGAAACAAAAATGTTGATTCTTAGCATTATTTTGCTTTCGTTCGCTGTCATAAATCTGGATTTATAAAAGATGAAGCAACTTGACATACTTTTAAGTTTCTCCGGGACTATAACGCTATGAAAATAATATTTTTCATGCTCAAAATGCTTTTACTGGTGAAAGCATAATTTATTTTCACTTACCATTTTTAGGCAGTTGACAAAGGAGAAAATAAGATAACATGCACTTGAAATTTTTACATTTCTAAGCCAAAATAATGTGCTGATAAATCCTTTTATTTCTGTTTTCTTCTCCAGAAGGT
Source organism: Entomobrya cf. arborea Gr-Col-00668 (assembly GCA_034699025.1). NCBI lineage: Eukaryota > Metazoa > Arthropoda > Collembola > Entomobryomorpha > Entomobryidae > Entomobrya > Entomobrya cf. arborea Gr-Col-00668. The sequence continues at coordinate 6,242 of JAQIWN010004402.1, read as the reverse complement.
GATGTAAAGCGGATTTAAAAAATAGTAATATTTCCAACCTAAAAAGCACTATATGAGATATATGTATACGTACACATGTAATTGTTTCAGTAAACATAATACAAGCTTGCAAATACTTCCTGTGATATAAGATAGTTACCGGATTTAATGAATAAAGTATTACGGGGAACGGAATAGAATTTTAAGACTCTATTTGTTTACTGCATAATATATAAGGAAATTATACCCCAGAATTTCACAATTAAAGAGCAAACCCTGCAGGAAACACATCAATAAAATATTACTGTGCCATTTACTGTCCTGTTTGATCAAATGGTCTGGAAACAAACTGTACTTTAGTTGTACGAAGTAATTTCCCGAGTCTTTCAAATTCTTTTTACTGCATTTGCTTTGTTTGAAACGTTTTACGTCATGAAACCATAATTGAGTAAGTCAAAGAATCTTATTTGACTCGACTCTTTGACAGACCTCTTCATGTTCTGCTTTCCAGTCAATTGGTTGACAATATTGGTTGAAGCAGTTGTTTGTTTGCTCCTAATAAATTTTAATTGAGTGTACGAAAAATACATCATCAAACGGCATAGCCCAAAAATTATTAGGAAGTCGTGAGAGTACTTTTCTTTGCTCTCGTTGACTTGGTAATATAATTCTTGCAGAGTAAAATGAGTAAGTGTACAAATGGTAACATATGCCTAAATTTATTGAATGGTAACGGCAAATTGGTTTATTTATGAGCTCTAAGAAGTAAACCTTGGTGAAAAAATATGTTCGTATGGTGTAAGCCATGGCTACGTAAGCCAATCCACTCAAACTTCATGTTTATGAACTTGAATTAGATTGACAGTTAATACCTTCTTTGTTTCAAAGGCTTTGAACTACAAACTTAAAATAAAAAAACTTCCAATTTTCTTGAACTAAAAATTCATAGAAAAAATTACAAAGAAAGCTGTTGTTAGAAGTGAAGTTTGTAGAAAAATGGAGTGTCTCGTAGACTCTCAAAATTGTACCTAACAAGTGAAAGTTCAATGTAAACAAATTATTGTCAATACTGAAAGCACTTTCATCCTAAAATGAAAAAAACATCATCCTCAGCCCTTTATCCTTCGCACGTACACTTCTTGACTCCACACAAAAATGAAAGTGTCCATAGCTATATTTGAATTTATGTATAACATTAATTTTTTCTTTAATATGTGTATAAAGGATTATCTTCTAGAAACGATGGTGAATGAGGCGAAATGATCAAAAGCTTTTATATTTTAAATTAAAAGAAAGTGTATGTTTTACATATGTTTAATGGAGTATCGAGCGTTTTGAAAGACAGCTTACTCTACAGCATTGTTTCTAGGGTTCAATGGACTGTACTTATTTAGTATATAGAGACTACAACCATGATTTTTAAAATTCATGCATAGTTATTACGAAGGCATTATCAAAAGTAAGTAGCAGACTTTGATAGCGCTTATCTCGAAGACGTATTCTTCAATTACGCTGACCAGCATATCCTCTTGTAGATAAAGATTGGGGTTTTTGAATGACAGGTCGCTTTTAGTATTTTTCATCTGCTCTCTGGAGACAGAGCTTGTAATATCAACGATTACGTTTTTCCCAAAAGAAGAAATTCGTGCTCAGGTGAAGTTATATTTTTCGAAGTGGTGTTTTTCCAATTAAATTCATCAAAAGCATAAAAAAAATGGTGTGGATCCAATGCCCCGTCATTAAACTGTAAGAAAATGGTGTTAGCGATTCCGTAATGGTGACGTTTTGCTAGAAAACAGACCACAATCTGGCCGACCCATAAGTGCGACTGACGAGAGACATGTAGCTAAAATTTGAGCTGTCGTGGAAAAGAACACACGACTTCTGTTTCGCCAAATAGCGGAAAAGGTCAGCATAAGTGTACGGTCAACGTCGAGAATCTTAGATTTCATTTTGAAGCACTATCTTGACTGTACAAGGTGGATTTCCAAAGTTGGGCACCTGGGAAATCAAAATTTAAAGTGCAAGCAAAACTGACAAAATCCCCACCTCCCCTAGAAGGATATAGAGTTTTGCGTTGGGGTAAATTGTGAATGGGGATGAAAGATGCCTTTATTTCTAGGAGACCGACACCAAGAAATCGCTTTAAAAGCAACTTCCGGCTGACTTACAGCCCGTTTTTTAGAACGATAAAATAAAAATAGGAAAAAAGTGAAAATTCATGGCTCGGACATCGAGGCCCTGCATTCCACTCTAGTGGCACCTCGGCACTTGAGAATAGGTGGTAAAAGTGTGTAAGGGTTAGGGGTAGCTATAAAGAAAAAATTGAGTGAATATGTCAAGTCGTTTAAAAATGAGAGCGAAATAAAGTCTGCTACTTACTTTTGATAATACCTACGTATGTTGGTATGTACATTATGTAATTTGCCCATTTCTTCAGCTTCAAAACGAAAGCAAGCAGTATTCCTTGAAAAGTGAAGCAAGATTTTAAATGCTTTTTTAAACTGATTTTGTTTATCCACCCATGTTATGAATGTATGGCGAAAGAATATGAGACTTGAGAGCGTAAGACCCCTAAGCTCTGGTGAATTGGTTTTATAAAACTAGCAAACCTATAATGTGTATAAACATTCTGTAATCATTATATATTGGTTCAAACTATCAAGCTTAACGATGTAAAATGAGTTAGTATAGTTGAAAACTCTCGAAAAGAGACAATTTCTGAGCATGAAAATCGGACCAGGTTTATACAGTACAGTCAGGGTTGAGTTAAAATGTCAAGCTAATTTTAATTTCTAAAGCTAATCTTCTAAATTTTGAGCTGCTTATTGGCCAGATTTTCATTTTTTCTCACGTTTAACATTACAGGAAGTTTTATATAAAGCTTTCAAAAAATATCAGAATTTCATTAGACTAGGGATACAATTATTGGCTTACTTTTAATAACTGTGTTCAATCTAAAGGACTACTGTTACCGATACAACAGACCTGCCAAATGCCAATTCAGGGTATCATGGCTCAGCAACTTATACATAGCTTGAGGCTTGAGCTTTTGTAGTTCTTATAAATCTAAAACGGAGATACTTAAAAATGTTCGTCTGGAAACTTGGCGAAACACACGGGTTAACAATTAAATCGTTAGGCGTATTTTACCAAGAATGATTTATTAAAGTGAAAGCATTACTTTTAGCTTTTAATACTAGTCCTGTAACATGATTTTTTAGCTTTGCGCTATATAAACCCCCTTCCCCTGCACCTAACACATGGAAAAAAGTCTGTGATTTGAGTGAAAGGGACTACCGGTTTGATGTCAATCACATATTTAATATTTATGTCCTTTCCTTGCCTCCGCTATCATTTCATTGAATACATCGCCAGATACTTAAATCAGCTTAACAAGTGACAAGTTAAAATATAACTGCTACTCCTGTTATCAACGTTCTTACACAATTTTTTTTCCAGAATGTACGAGAGTGCTCAAATCGTGGACAAGTACTACACGCCTATTCTCTTTATATTTGGAACACTGGGGAATTCATTATCTCTGGCTGTATTCTGCATGAGCGCCAAATATCGCAGCCAGTCTGCCTCCTACTATCTATCAGCACTAGCAATAAGTGACACCGGATTTCTCGTCAATTTACTTGCCGTCTGGTTGGAAAGCGTCCACGGTGGGATCATAACTTCCGGACTCATGTGTCCGCTTGTCATGTACCTTGGTCAAGTAACCTGTTTTTTGAGCGTTTATCTCACCGTTGCATTCTCAATTGAACGCTATGTTGCCGTACATTATCCACTATCACGCCCACGAATTTGCACACGTTCGAAAGCACGCAAAGTTATAGCAGCCCTTACTGGAGTAGCACTTCTTTTCTTCTCATACGCCTGGGTGATTGCTGAAGTGATTGAGTTTCCATCAGGAAACGATTACGAAGAGTTATACAGAGAGAACCTGACACAAAGGAGTATACCTAGCCTGACGGGGGGAGATACCAGCTCAGAATTCTACTCCTTTCCAGTTGAACAACGAGATAAAAGAGAAACTACTATTTTTAACTCAAAGCTATTCGCTTCCAAAGAGCTAAACTCGGCATACGATGTTGGATCTCCAAACTTTTTGAAACAACCATCAAACTGTGGTAATGGAAGCCACCTTAATACAAACAACAAATCAATTCACTCCCAAGACCACAATCAGTCTCTCAACTGCACTCGTTTGCATTTGGATGGGAACATTCTCAAGGGATTTCGTAAGCTTCATTGATTTCTTTCTTTTCTGTTGTCCTTCCATTAAAGTTAACTGCATGCCTATATGGAAATACGTTCGCTTGAACTTTGGTTTTTTGCACACAAGGGACCCATTTCATTTACTTAAAATGAGTTAACCCGAATAACGACCACATTATTTTCTAACTTTTGCCACCGTTTGGCCTTCACTGAGAATTATACTGTTGAGGGTGCTTTAAAAACACCCATATCATCATCATCATCCTACTTTCATTTTCGCAACCATGTACTTTTCACCCTCTAAAAACAAATTACTTGGTAATGTAATTGGTTTACATTATTCACACCGCCTTTTAGCTTGATAAACTAATGATTTTCTAAATAATTTTCATTAAAAATACAATGAATATTCTAACGTCAAATTAAAGACATACCTCTCTCATTTTGGGCACACCAATTATCCAATTCTACTTTCTCAACTTTCGTCATAAAAACAAAATAGTATCTTAATGAATTTCCATCACGGTTTATCATCTAGATGTAGAGATGACAACTTCGCAAATAATTGTTTACTTTTAAACGAAAGAGACGCAGCGGAAATGAATTTCACCTAACTTTTACATGAGGAGGGAGCAGAGAAAGTTGTTTTATGTATTTACTTAAGAAAAACCACAAAAGGAGAAAGTACAGCGGCTTCTATTGAATAAGAATATTTATGCCATACACTTTTTGCACTACGCGTACGAAAGGTTTATGGTTTCTCCAAAGAAAGTCGAGTAACATCTTTTTTAGCGTCTTGGTGTCTAATCTTTTAGTGGCCTTTTTGTGTACACAAACCCCGCTTTAATATTTGAATATGCTTTCATAATTTTGATAGGACACTTTCTTTGTCAAATTTATTCACCTACCTACAAACTATGAGTGTTTACCCAAGCGTTTTTATTTGCTTTTCTCTTTTCACAGGAAAATCTTACCACTTTTCTGAATACAGCAGTGAGGAATCCTCTTCCGCTAGCGAAGAAAGCTTCTCATCGGAATATGAAAAAAATCTGACAAGTGAAGATTTTTTACTTTACATGTGCTCCGTTCCCAAAGATTATTTTAGAATCTCTGAGATTGCCAACTATCTTGATACTGTAGTTACGCTCATCATTCCGTTCTTCCTTATTACTTTCATCAATGTGCGAATTGCAATATGTGTGTGGAAACTTCAACGTAAGCGGCTTGGTATTGTGGCAACGTCTGGTGGTACTTCTGACATTAATCATCATCATCATCATAGCCTCAGATGTTCTAATAAGGGCTCTATACATCATCACAAGAGAAAGTTGTCATCAACGAAAAGACGTTCCAGTAACAAAAATAGCAGTCGACAACATTTGTCCGAACAATCTTGCACAAATTCCCCGAGGGAAGATGAGATGGGAGTAAGCAATTCCCCTGACTTTGATTGTGAAAAAGCAAACCACACTGCAAGTAAGAGTAAGAAAGTAACTGTGAGATTTCAAGAAACAAGATATCGGTCAGATGGAACAACTGGAGCCCAGGGCAACGGGGATAGGTCGCCATCCAAAGGCAATGAGGGTGAGATTTGTGGAGATGATAGCGCCTCTCCGGGAAATGATGGTGGTGTTAGCCCAGGATTAAATTTAACACCTAAAGGAATGAATACGACAGAAACACTTCAGCAGACAAAATTCCTTGGCAAGATTTCTCCTATCCGAGGTAGCAAAAACAACCGCTTTCATGGAGGTATCGCGGGAGCAAAACTAGAACAAAGTAATTTTTCACTAAAAATTTGCTTGAACATATTTATTATGCCATTAGCTATCGTTGTATTTGCAGAATGCATTATACATTTCCAAAAATGACTTATGATGACACATTACAGCAGTGCATAGTGCATATGTAGCTGTCGGAGAGTGAAAGTTTCAGCTACTCAGGGAAGTCGCGCACAATGAATGGCTTTACAACGAGTATCATCGGACCGGTAACTTAAGTTCATGTTTGTACAACGTCAACCGAAACCGTATTCT
>JAQIWN010004401.1:0-11288 GCA_034699025.1 Entomobrya cf. arborea Gr-Col-00668 | reverse complement strand
CAATTATTTGTCTGTGAACTTTAAAAACTTTTTTTTGTAGTGTAGTTAATGGCTAACGAATAAAAGTACAAATTAAACTTTTAATTTAAAGTGATTAAATATAACTTTGATTAGGTTGACATTGGTAACATAATAAGTATTAACTACATGCACAATTTAAATAGCTCAAATTTGTAAATAAAATTGTCAATTAACAAAATATAATTTGATACAAGCTTGGTTATAAGCTACAATTGCTACCAAAACAATTACTTTAATAAGCTTATCCGTATATTGACCTAACAAGCTAACTAAATTCTATTCCTTAGAGAAGCAGTTATGGTTTGTAAACTTACAATGCGGCTACAAAACTTAATGCGCAAACCAACAATTGAACTTTAATTGATTCTGCTGTAGCATTTTAGGCTCGTTATAAAAACCTGTCATTTTTCCAAATGTACAAATTTTAATCCTCACCTGGGTTTGTTTGTCTGACAGAGCGTCAGAAAGATTTCATTCTTTTGTTGAGTTTTTGTGTGGGTTTACCAACTGTGGGTGAAAGTACATGCAAATAACTAACCAAAGCTTAAAAAACTGACTCCGCACAAACATAATTTATACTTTTTTGTCTTTACATGTAACATATTGTATAAAAGCTTTAATAATGTAAGTCCAAAAGATTAAACAAAATGTAAAAAGCCTAATCAATTGCCTATAATAGCAAAGCATTATCATGAAATAAAAGCCTCTTTGGCCAGTGATCCAATGTTCTTGGTAATGTTTACAGCTCAGAGTAAAAAGTGACATAAGTTATTAAAATTTATTTATTTATTTTCTCATGTTACCAGCAAAAATCTTTGATAAAGTTATTTATCACAATTCTTCAAAACCATTTCACTTTACTAATTAAAGAACCATGTAATCCAAAAAAATATCATTTCAAGAATAAAATAGCATGATGTCATAAGCTAAAACTTGCAATTTGTAATGCCAAAACCGTTACATGGCATGAAGCCTATTGCCACAGAGTTTAGTAGCGTAACGTGCTACATGTATTATACCAAGAACATTTCATTACCTTGCGTTTACCTAATTAATTGTCAAACTCTTTCGACATCCATTATTTCTTCTTATCTCAAAAAATATTATATTTTTTTGTAACCAAAATCGTCCAAAAATAGCCAAGTTTTGTTATGCTTCTACATATACCTATATCAATGTTTATAATACGTTTAAAAATGCAAAAGAATATACATATACATAAGCATAAATGAATGTGTGTGTAAATGAAAAAAATATGTAAGAACTTAACACAAATTCGATGTAATTCGATATTAGCGGTTACTTTTAATAAATATATATTTTACATCAGCATCAAGTCGCACTAAAATTTTATTTCTAATAAAATGTTTCTAGTTAATATAGAGTATTGAAAATAAGTTGAGCTTTATGGATGAAAATGCATAAAAACTCTTTTATTCGTAACTGTCAAATACATTGAGAACTGGCCTTGCAGGAAAATTACACTTAAAGTAGACGTAATGCTTTACACGCATCAGACCAATTCTTTGGTGGTCTTTCCTGCTGGAAAAAAAATAACTGATGCACACACAGCAAAATGGGGATTTGGGAGACGGAACAACAAATTGTACATATTTTGTTCTGTGAAGATAAAATGTAAGCATAAAATGTTAATTGGAAATTTGCAGTTAAGATAATGTTTCAAGAAACTAATTAACCAGTGATGTATTTACCTGAGGGACAGACAGCAACAATAAATAAATTACTAACTTATAACTTACTTACTTCCTTTTAAATAAATATTTTTTAAAACTAATTAATTATGAAGCAACTTCATAGAGCTAAGTCAGCAAAAATTGAATTAGGATTCTATTCATTGAGAAGGTTGTTATTTAAATGTTAAATGAAGTGGGTGGGGATGGATAAATCATAAGAAAGAAAGGAAATTGATAAATAGCAATAAAGATGGGGTGACATACACGGATTACAGGTCAGGTTAAAAAATGCAGTTGAATTGTGGAGTCCAGACTGTGATCATCTTCCTGTCGTATTGTAATTTTTTTTATTCTTGTTTAGCTGTTCTGGTCTAAAAAAAATCTTTAAATTTTAAATTATTGTTTGTTTTTTGTTAATAACTTGTTATAATGGACACTAAAAGACAAATAACAAACGGAAATGGTGTACAGTGTGATTCAAAAGAAATAGTGGTCAACATGCAAAACCTTGACCAGTCAATCATTTCTTTCCCTTTAAACTGCCTAACTAACAAATCCACAAGTGATGATATGGAATCAAAGGATGATGATGAAGAAGAGAACGTTGCTACTGGGTCCCATCTGTCTTGTTCAGTTGTAGGACAAGTTAGATTTGGATGTGCAATTATTCCAAAAAAATAAGTGTGATATTTGAGGTTATCACAATAACAAAATTTTACGGCTGGATTTGCAAGAATTTCAATATTATGTACTTATTGGGCAGTACTACTATGCAGCCTAAAGAACTTGAGACCACGGAACAAAAAAGTAAAATTGTGTGGCTATTTTCCAAAATGAAGTTGGTAAGTTTTTCAGTATTATTATTATTAGTTAAATTACATATTTCCAGTATTTTAAACAAAATGTTAACAAAATGTTATAAGAGTCCCGTTCGTTTTGTTAAAGATGAATTTTAGTGAGTTTTTTTTCGGTGACTTATGAGTGTCATACTTACTATATATTTTTTTGTGGTGGTGCTTTAGGGCAATCCCGCCATAAATAATTTAATAACTGAATTTTTGCAAATTAGAAATAATTTAATGATTGGAAATGGTAGAAAAATATATATAGAAAAAACTTTAGAATATTTTGTGTAGTAAACCAAGTTTGAAGTATATTTCTTATTCGTGTCTGCCCACCTCATGAAAATTTAGTACGTATAACGAAAAAGGTTGCAAAGAGGAATTTAAATTTAGAAAAAATATTGATTGGTTTCAGGTACTCTTTTGGATTGTGGTTCTTTTCACTTTACTCAGATCTTTTTGTGATGTGAAATATTTTTGTTTATGGTTTTTATTCCATCGGGAAATCAAATGGATGGTTTATTTAGTTTATAGAGTTATTTCACTAGTTACAACATTATTTGCAACCAATGTTCTATGTAGGAGGTCAAAACCTATCAATAAAATATTCGAGAGCATGTGTCAATACAAAAGTAATATCAAAACAAAGGACAAATGGCAATTTGTTCCTGGAATATTAACAATCGTAACTATAATTTCGGCTTTACTACGTTCAGTTTTTGTTGTCGGGTTTGATGAGCTGTCCACTCAAAAAATAATGCTGCATCTGTCACATCATATAGCGGAGGATATTTTTTTGTGGAGTCCAACCAATCTTAATGTGTCATCAAGCTTACTGGAAAAAGAATACGGGAGCGAAATAAATTCTGTTACAGTTACTTTATCAGCCATAAAAATTACGCAGGACTTTTTATTCAATCTACAACAAGGGATCATCTGGGATTTCGTATTAGTGATGACCTTCTCGCTACAACTTTGGATGAACGAGTTCGAAAAGTGTGTGGAAAATGTGGTTGATGACGTATCAGACGAGTTTACAGAGGAGAGAGAAAAATTGGACAGAAATCGTATCGAAGTGTGGAAAAAATACAAAGATATCCAAAATATATTTGAAAGAGTGAATGTTGTGCTTGAACCAATTCTTTAATGTTTTCACATCAATCATATATATTCAGGTGTGCGCTTTTCTTGGAGCGTTGTATTTGGTTTCAGTATTCGAATCTTATTATATTTATTCAACTTGTGTGCGACATTGCAAAAGGCGAAATGATCTATATGGTGGCTTCCAACATCTCCAACCAGGTAATTAAGCAAGTTATGAATTACAACAGTTGAGACTTCTCACGTTAATATTCATATTGGGATCAAAATTAAGTTTTGATTCAATCGTATTTATTTTTCCTTTATTAGAATAAAATTGTTCGTAAATGGATCCGAAATTGGTCATTGCGCACTGGAAAAATCCAACTTACCAAAATGGAAATGGATATAAATGTTGTGCTGGACGAGCTTACTGATGAGCCATTGGGTCTTGGACAAAATGATTTTATTATTCATTTAGGACTCCATTGTAAGGTATGTTTGATTTTCTTTACTTCCGCTACAAAGATTCAGTTTAAATTTTAATGATAAAATTTTGTTTTTTAAGGTTCTTGGATTGGCAGGGTCTCTATTCCTTTTACTTGCCATAATTATGCGTGTCCATAATTTCGACTATAATATGTTATGTAGGCATAATAACAATATTCATAATATATCATTATTGGTAAAAATTACACTACGTTATGATTAAGCAATTAAAATACATATTATTTTACCTTTGCAAATGTATTTTTTTGTAATAGTTTAGTTATATCTAAAAAAAAATGTTTTTAATTCGACAATAATTTACTTAATAAAACTATTTTATCCTTCTACTTATATGAAAGTATGAAATTAATAAATTATGCCAGTACTTAATATGTTTATAACAATTTTTGCCGAATTTATTTTTGAGTTTAGTTCCGATTGAGTTTAGAATACATTTGAAAAAATGAGCAAAAGAAATGTAAAATAAATTTTAATTAAATTTTTTTTTGACAAAATTAGTACTCAAGAATTGTCATGTTTAATGATCATCGTTGGTTTTAGAAAAGAAGATCCAAAAGTTACTTATTGAAAGGGAATTCAGTTGTTCGTAGTCTTTCCTTCATCGTTATCATCGGCTGCTACCTATAAAAACAAACAGAAACAAAACATACATGAAAATTTTGAACCTGACGGAACCTTAACTAATAGCTACCGAATCAGAATAAAATACGAATACTATTTGCCTTCTTTGCAAGAGCCATAAGGCTCAGCATAACAACAGTGAGTACAAATTTTCCAAAATTCATTTCGTTGGATTTGAACGACGAGGTATAGCAGCAGTTAGAATTTTAAAATTCAAAAATACAAAAAAATACAACTGTTGTTGTGTGTTTTCCTCGTAAGGATAAAGGTATCTCTATTCCTATTCACAAATTACCCCGAAAAAACTCAATACTGCTTGTCGTTTTTGCTTATACTCTGATTTGATCTAAAACTGTGAACAATTTAAGGAACCCATCTTGTACAGCAAAGACAGAGCCCCAACTAAAAACGAAAGATTCTCCACAATGATAAGACACGTATATGAAATTTAACTGCTATCTCTCGCAGTAGAATTTGTCTGTCCTTTTCAAGAACAGCTTTCACTTTCAGCGGACACAATCAGAGGATAGTTAAACGTACAGGCTCTGGATCCACGCCTCCGTTTCAATACTCATTTTTACGTCAAGGTGCGGTAGGACCCTTCGAAAAATTAAGCGTGACATGCACACAAATTTCTTGCGTGGAGAAAAACATATTCAACGATATTACCAGCTCTGTCTGAATTGTAAATTACTACTACAATTCTCATCTACCAAAGTAGGTACGGATTAGCATTATTGAGTGAGTCGACTTCGAGATAAATGCCAAGTAGGATGGAGCCAAGACAACCTAACTTCCACTTCGACATCCGTCCATCCAAGAGACTTCAGATCTAGCCGTTGTTTAACTACAGTGATTTTACGGGAAAAGGATATTAATGTTGAGCTGGTCGAGGTTATCGATGAGCCATTGGATATTGGACAAAGGGATTTTATAATTATTTAGGTCTCATTTGTAATGAATATTTGATTTTTTTAAACTTGATTATAGATATTTAATTGAAACTTCATAATATTATTTTTGTTTAGGATTTTTGGATTGGCTGGTTCCCTATTCATTTTACTTGTTACCCAGAAATAATTTGAGTGTTTTAATTGGTGACCACATGCTAGTTTCTTATGAGTGTCCATATTTTCGACTATAATATATTATGTAGGCACAATATTAATAATTCTGATATATCATTGGTAAAAATACGTCATTAGATTAAAATACACATATTGTCACTATGTAACAAATGTTTATTATTTTTCATGCTATTTTAGTAATTTTTAAAAATATCTATGATCGCACAAAAAAATTACAAAGAAAAAATTAAGCCTTTACTTGTGTGAAGGAAATAAATTGTACTTTTTGATATAATTTCAATTAATTTTGTCCGAATTTATTTTTGAGTTTAGTTCCGATTGAGTTTAGAATACATTTGAAAAAATTAGCGAAAAAAATGTAAAATAAATTTTGATTTGAAACAAAAATTTTGACCAAATTAGTTCTCAAGAATTATTATGTTGAATGATCATCGTTGTTATTTAGGAAAGAAGATCCAAAAGTTACTTATTGAAAGGGAATTCGGCTGTTCGTAGTCTTTCCTTCATCGTTATCATCGGCTGCCACCTGTAAAAACAAATAAACATGAAAATTCAGAATCTGACAAAACCTTAACTAATAGCTACCGAATCAGAATAAAATACGAATATTATTTGCCTTCTGTGCAAGAGCCATAAGGCTCAGCATAACAACAGTGAGTACAAATTTTCCACAATTCATTTCGTTGGATTTGAACGACGAGGTATAGCAGCAGTTAGAATTTTAAAATTCAAAAGTACAAAAAAAACTTCGGACAGGAACAGAAATAGTTTGATCAAGACGTCTTACTAGGGATCACTCAATAAGTATGTCACGCACCAGGGGAGGGAGGGGGGTACAGACGGAAGCGTGATACCCTATGTTAATCGGGGTATCCTGTTATGTTAAAAAACGTGACATGGGGTGAGGGGGGTTCCGAAAAATCGGTTTTTTTTGCGTGACATACTTATTAAATGATCCCTTATGCTTTAGCGTATTTACTTCTCAAAAAACAAAATCTATTTGATAATGCATGTTCCTAATGTATCATGATTAAAAGGGACATTAAAAATTAACTAGTAATTGTTCAATGTAAGTTAGTCCTCATTCGTATCAATTCCAAATTGCCTAAATACGTCATATGCTTTGGTTAAAATTTGCGATTGCTTATCAGTCCACAAAGAAATTATTAGCAGCATACCAGTACCCAGGAGACTGTCGCTCCACACTGGAAACATTTCAGAAAACTGGAGGAAGTTCAAAACTCAATGGAACTTTTACGTAGTGGCATCAACGTTCGACAAGAAACCGGAAAAGCAGCAAGTAGCAGTGTTGTTATCAGTGATTGGAGATGAAGCATTGGAAGTATATCAAACTTTCGAATGGCTTGCGGATGGAGACAGGCACAAACCAGAGAAAGTCTTGGAGATATTCGAAAAATACTGCATTCCAAGGACTAATGTGCTGTTTGAGACATTCCGTTTTAAATCCAGGAGACAGGAGGATGGGGAGTCAGTGGACATGTATGTCACCGAACTCAGGCGAATAGCAGAAAACTGTGAGTTCCAAGATAAGGACCGCAGGATAAGAGACCAGCTCGTATTGGGTTTGCGTCATGACAAGACAAAAGAGGTGCTGTTAAGGGAGTCTGATCAAGAAGTATCACGGCAAGAAGACTGGTCAGGAGACCACTCCATAAGGTCAACAGAGCCAATGTGTGAAATCAAACCATTTTTCAGTTGCGTGCTCAGCTCAAGATAAGAAGGAGCCGAAGACCAAGGCGGAAGCTAAGGAGTTGGATTATGCCTACATCAACACAGTTCGAGTTCAGGGTCACAAGAAGAAAACTAAGACCTTCACAATAATGGAAACTGGAAAGCCGTTAGTGTTCCGAATCGATACTGGTGCGACCATAAACACAGTACCTTACTCTGAGTATGTGAAGAAGACTTGGGATCATGGAGGGAAACTGTTGCAAGACATCAACTTGAGGCTAATCACATATGGTCGAAAGGAATACGCAGCAATAGGCAAACGGAAGATTGATTTGGAAGATGATGGGAAAAAGATAACAATAGATGTTATCGTGTCCAAGATCAAAGGAGAGCCCTTGCTCAGTTTGGAAACTGCAAAAGCCCTGGGTGTAGTTAAGGTACTTAAATGTGACCAAGAGTCAGCAGCAGTAGTTCAAGATGCAGATTGATGACAAAAAACAATATCATGGAGAGATTCCCAGAGGTATTCGAAGGCTTGGGAAAGCTACATGGCCAAATGAAAATCTATTTGAAGGAGGATACTGTGAGTGTAGTTGATGCGTTAGTTAATTATTAGTTAATGTTAAGTTACAATCAATAGTATATCTAATATAAATGGAATATATTGTGACTCAGATGTTTAGCTGGTAGAAACTAGTTTAATGTGTATTTGAATGTTCGAATATGAATGCAAAGCATTCATACTATTTATGTTCTTAAGTTAAGCCCCAATGTAAATGTTTATTGTCTTTGGTTGAAAAATACGTGCATACACAAGCATCTATTTCTGTATGTGTGCTTGTGACTTCCAAGTGGTCACTTTCAAAGGTACCCAACTACCCATGAGCCTACGTGCGTCCACGTGATCCAGCTTTGCCAAGCCACCACAAATAACTTTGGCTGCTGCAGTCTCGCGTCCGCACTACCCAAATATATACTGGTGGATCTTCTATCCCCCAGTTAGTTGATACTTGACTGTCATTTCTGTCACTCTGCTAGATTTAAGTTCTACCTTTTATGTAGTGTTACTATGCCCAGTTGAATACTGAATAAATACTCTTACATTTTATTTTAAATGCTTCGTTCTCAATGATTCTCATTTATCACTCACAGATACAAAGCCAGTTGTCCACCCACCACGGAAATTCCCAATCTCAATGAGGGATGATTTGAAGACTATACTTGGGCAGATGGAACGTGATGAAATCATAGCGAGGTTCACGTAGCCTACAGACTGGGTGTCAAGTATTTTGGATAAGCGAGAGCCAAAGAAACTTAGAATTTGCTTGGACCCCAAGGATCTCAACAATGCGGTAAGAAGAGAAAACTACCCATTACCCAGAATTGAAGAAGTTGCAACAAGACTGAATGATGTCAATGTGTTCAGTGTCTTGGATGTGAAGTGGGGGTTTTGGCATGTGGAATTGGATAATGAGAGCAGCTTAATTAAAACGTTTAATACTCCATTTGGAAGGTACAGGTGGAGGAGGATGCTATTTGGACTATGCTCAGCTCTAGAAATCTGGCAGAGGAGGATGCATGAGTTCACTGAGGGTTTGGCTGGCGTTGAAGTAATCGCTGACTATTTTCTTGTTACTGGCAGAGGTGGGACACATGATGATGCCATTAAGGATCAAGATAAGAACATTTTGGAGTTCTTGAAGAAAGCTCAGAAGGAAAATCTGAAGCTGAATCAAGAAAAACTGCGACTCAAGATGGAAGAAGTCACATTTATTTGTCATGTACTGACAAGGGAATTACTGAAAGTGGATCCCTGTAAAGTGGAAGCTGTACTCAAGATGCAATACCCACAGAATGAAGTGGACCTCCTAGAATTTGTGCAGTACTTTTCAAAAATTTTGCCGTGTTTGTCAGCTGTGACAGAACCACGTAGAAGACTGACAGATCTAGATGCTGATTGGATTTGGACCAAAGATCATAAGAGAACTTTGGAGCTGGTGAAGAAGATGGTAACTCAAGCTCCAGTACTTACCTATTTCGACAGCCGGAAGGAAGTAGTGATTAAGGTTGACTCGAGTCAAGGGGGTCTGGGGGCGGCGATTCTACAGAAAGGAAAGCCAGTAACATTTACTTCCAAAGCATTGACGCCAACCAAATTGAGGAGCGCTATGCCCAAATCGAAAAGGAAATGCTGGCAATGGTACATGCTTGTGCCAAGTTTGACCAGTACATCTATGGAAGACATTCGGTGAAAGTGGATACAGATCACAAACCACTTGAAGCCATTTTCCGGAAGCCGATAGCATCAGCACCGAAGAGATTACAACGGATGGTGCTGTTCTTGCAGAAGCATTCACTGGAAGTGAGATACAAGAAAGGATCTGAAATGTATATTGCAGATACATTGAGCCGTGCATATTTGAAGAATCAATCTGTGGAGCAGATCAGGGAGGTGGTGCAGATTCAAGAAGTTGAAGTTTGTCTGGACTTGGATTTGATGACGATGACTCATTACATCAACAGCTGTGATTCTCAAGTGTACCAGATCAAGCCCGAGACAGATCAAGACAGTTTACTACAGACAGTTATTAAGTTTGTAATGCAAGGATGGCCAGAGGATAAGAGGAATATTCCAGAGGAAGCCATGCCGTACTTCAGATTCAGAGGATATCTTGTTGTGGAAGATGGAATTTTGTATAAGCAAAACAGAATTGTCATCCCAAGAGCACTTGGAAGATCATACCTGGAGAAAATCCATGAGAGCCATATTAGAGTGGAAAATTGCTTGCGCAGAGCACGTGAGTATATTTTTTTGCCAAGGATAAATGCTGAAACGAAGGATTGCATTTCAAATTGTGACGTGTGTAACTCCATGAGGAAATAACAAGTAAAGGAAATGTTGAAGCCGTATGAAATTCCCGACAGAGCATGGAAGATGATAAGCACTGACATTTTCCAGCAGGGGCAAATACACTTTGTAGTTACTGTGGATCACTACTCAAGTTTTGAGGAATGTGACTGCCTACAGTTTGGAAGCGCAGTGCCTCATATCGGTGATAAAGAAACATTTTGCAAGATACGTTATCCCGGAGAAGGTCGGGAACTACAAGTTAGCCGAATTTTCGAATTCGTACCATACAAAATAGGCGAATTTCCATCCGAATTCGCATACAAGTTAGGCGAATTCGGGTCAGTCAGTCGGTCCAACATTTCAAAATTTATGGTAATTTAGACAGAGAGAATCAAGATTTGGTTTTAGAGGCTTGTTCCAATTATGAAGTAACATATTTGAATTTGAAAAAAATATAATTTGAATTTAATATTGAAATTTTCTTTGCTATGCTATTTCATTAAAATGACTTCGAATGCATGTATGCAGTTGCTGAAATAGGCGATTTAGCTTATAATATCATTTTGTTGAATTGAAATCATGTCATGATCATTAAGTCTAGATTCTTATTCCCTTGCGTTGCGCATCTCTTTTTTATAAATAATTTTTTTATAATAATAACTGAAAAATCTGCTAACATGACAGATTGAAAAACTACTCAAATTATGACCGTCAAGTTCTATGGACTATATATTAGATGTTCTTATAATAGATTTTGCAGCATGGTACATTATAGCAATTTACACCCTAAAAAATCTATGAACGTAAATATACGAGATTGGATTAAAATTCCTTTACTCATCTACGTATATTTTTATATTATTATCCATTTTAAGTAATGTATCATTTA
>JAQIWN010004400.1:0-11289 GCA_034699025.1 Entomobrya cf. arborea Gr-Col-00668 | reverse complement strand
AACTTTCAACAGCGTTACATGTTCTCTTCGCTAAGCAATAATTTATATTACATAAATTTCAAAAAAAGAGACTATAAACTAGTCCAACCAACATGCTGATTTCATATCGTACAAAACAACACTACTTTCTTTCTAATTTTATGCATGACATTTGATAACAAGCATGCATGAATGGTAACCGCACATTGTACTTGTTTTTAACTTTTTACACGAATATCATCTGAAAGCACATAATATCATAATGTATCACTTCTTGATTTTTTATAGTTCTTTTTAAAATGGATGAGTTATTAAACCACATTCATTAACTATAATCAACAATACTAAAAACTAATTGTAAGTATGACACATGCAATAATGCATAACCCAAAGAAATAAACCAATTCATGTTTGAAGTTTTGTGCAAAATACATGAGCTCATTCATCCTTATCCTCACACTTTCACCATTGTACATTGCATATCTGAATAGTTTCCTTGTGTAATATTGAGGAAATTTGTTCCTTTTCGTTTTGGCTATTATGACATGCCAAAAAGGTGAGGTGAAGAAAGGCGTTCAGTCAGAATATAAAAATGAGTGACAAGAAGAAGAAGAGATATCAAAATGGGCACACATAAAACATTTTTTCCCCAAAAAGAAAGAGACGAAATGCCTATGCCTGCCTTACCTCGATCGTTGTGGTGTTGGCGGAGGTGTTATCCACTACAAGTAGACATACCAAAGTAGGTGACCATTATAAAAGTTGTTGTCAGTGATAATGATAAGGTTGTGACAGCAGCATATTTTCCGGGCAATACGATGTAAAAGCAGATAGACACAAAAAACTGCATACACATCTCTTCTTCAATTCTTGTAATATGCAATATGCTGTGTAGGATTGTTTGCAAAAATTTGCAATTATTTCAGCACTTCACTGACAAGGAAAAGAAGACCGTTGCGTGCTACATGCTTTCTTTTTTTATTGAGTGTTACTTGCTGCCGCGTTGAAGAGGAGTTATTTTCAGTCTTGTTCTGGAGTGTTTCAAAGAAATAACGATTCCACTTGTGCTTCACATGAATATTATACGAAGAAGACTATCATCTTTTTTTCAGAGGCACACTTTTTTAGGCAATAGTTTTTTTAGTTGAAGGAGCTACATATATTCTGTGCCTACAAATATGGTATCTATGTGTGAATCATTATCATTTCATAGTATGCCTCATTTTAGAGTAGTGTTGTCAATTGAACTTTTGCGGAGTAATATTACCTGTGAATAGTTTATGTGTTTCTTGTATAGGTATTCCATACAGTGCGGACTTTCTCCGTATTCATAGGTATTTGATATTCATTTCAAAGTGTCATTAAAGTGCTAAGTGTTTTGTATTATGTATACCACAGAAAGACAGAGACAGTTTACTTGTATATTTTATAATGAGGTGCACGTTCAGTACATAACGTGACCACGTTAAAAAGTTTAAAGTACTGTATTCATTTTGTTCTGCATGCAGTATAAAGAATTTAAACGAAATCATTATAATTACAAATCTGAATTAAATCTAAACAAAACACGTTGTGGATAATGTACTATAGCATGTCGGCTTTTATTCATTGAAAAAAGTTGACAGTTCATCGGAATTCGGGAAAAAATATTTTGCCTGGATGGAAAAGTTGCGTAACAGACTAACATGATCTATATTCCAATTGCCCCCAAAAGAACATGAGGAACCATAATGGTAAATAATGGGATGTAATCAGAGCACTCAACCCATGACACTTTCAAATAACATTCGGACCTCATTTCCGGAACAATGGGCAGCGCCTTCAAGAAACGGAAATTTAGCGAAATCGGTACTTTAAACAAAAGATGCTTTCAAGTAAATTGATATTATTCCATATCATAAGAAAAACTTCTAATCTTGCTTTAACGGATATCTAAACTAAACATCGGGATTATTACTTACAATCGCATAATAAATTTTCATGTTGGGAAATTCATGACCGATAATTGAAGGCGTAAAATCTAAATAAACAAGAAAGGGTTGGTTTTGGGGGTAAATGGTAGCACGTTTCATTTTTTCTGATTGCATACAAAATATAAAAGCTTTTTTTTACTTTTACAACCAATAATACTGCATTCCTATTTTGTGTAACAGTAACCCATTTTTTCTGAGCAGAAATATTATCCACACAACAGGTTTTCCGATACCTGTATATTTTCATTTCCTATTTATCACATTTTTCTGAAGCTCCATCAAAGTTGATTAAATTTTTGTCGCCCATTTACTTAAGACATGCCCACGCTTTTCTTTCTTTGGCTTGTATTCTATTCCATCACAGAAATGCTAACAATAACAGGAGCCATTGATGGATAACAATAGAAGCACTTCATTTTTATATTTATGATTTATTTGCTTTTATTGCGTTGCGTATAATAAACAAAAACTTTTTACACGCTTCTTTAACTAAACCTCTCACGTTAATGACAATTTCCTGTAGAGGGAATCGATCAACCACCTCCGGAATTCCGAGAGAGGATAGCTCTTCAAGTCGTACCAGGACGTGTCTAGGCATGATACAAGATAAAAACTGCGATATGAAAAAAGTGTTTTTTATAAACGTGTACTGGATGTATAGGTAGAAAAAATGTGTGTTAATGTTAAACGTATGCTTTTCTTCTTATCTTTGCAAATATTTGCGTTTTCTGGATTCACATAATATTTTTCCTTTCTTCCATCTGCGTTTTATCCCAGCTTTTACTATGTGGTTGCTTAAACCGACGACCGACGTATTGTTAGAATTATTATACATAACGATTTTTTCATTGTTGTATGTATCATGTTCTTTATTGTGTAACATTTTATATCCTATCAATCTAGTCTCCTTTGTTTTAACTTCGAAGTTCGAACTACTATTGCTACCTTATCTTAAATCTTTGGAATCTCCTGCTAAAAACATGATTACGGCTTCCGAATATTCATGCATGATTCACTTTTTAATTGCCCTAATTTTGCTCTTTTTTACATTGTATAATTTTTTCTCATACGTCATTTCGATCCTGTTTTCATCATAAAGCATTCATTAAGAAAACAACAGAAAGACATTTTTTCATTATGTCTGTTCAAGAAAATGGTATTCACGTGTCAATTGACATTGCTGTCTTATTTGCATAACACCCCATCAACTAAAATAATTTTCGGTATCATTTTGATGTTCTAACATACTCAATTTCGATTCAAGGCCACCCTAAAATGTTTACAAAACTACTTTTTAATAATAGATAAAAACTTAAATGCTGTTGCTCATTGTCTTTATCACTCCTGTCTTATTTGCTATTTTTTCGTCCAGCCTATTTTTTTTTATCATTAACCCCTTTCGAAAATATTCTTTCTTTTAAGGTTTGCTCATTAGGATAGGATCGGTGTAAATTATTTACTCAACTCAACCCTGTCAAATACAAGTTGTGGAGAAAACTGTCATTAGCATTATTCCAAGCATACATAGTGTGGATAGAGAGTAGACCCTAATATCGATATATTGGCAATTTGATAGCTTCACTTTTCACAACTTTCTAGACTTAGAAGTGTTAAGCAGTAAACTAGAAAAAAAATATATAGTGCATTGAAAATGTTGTTCCACTTGAACATTTTCTATTTACGATTTTTTATGACCATAGTGGTATATTAGTTTGTGGACTGCCACCGTGTCAAACAAGAGGAAAACAACGATGCAGAGAATTATTCACTGCAGTCCAACTTTTTCTCTTCTCACGGTCAGAACTTGTGTGTCGTGTGCTTTGGCTTGGGAGAAAATTACTTTCCTCAACCCATTTCCGTCGTGTTTTGTCCACTCATGAACATGGGCTATTTCGCCTAGTTTTTAATTACAAAATACAATCATCTCCATTTGAACTGTGTCGTTAATGAAGCGACATGCCAAGATTTTTACTTGAAAGTCTACTTCAAATAAAAAACTCAAATAATATCTAAAAAAGCATAAAAGCTTGAACGGACAATAGTAATTCTAATAATTTTTCTTTATTATCGTGAGATTTTGTTATTTGTCAC
Organism: Entomobrya cf. arborea Gr-Col-00668; assembly: GCA_034699025.1. Taxonomy (NCBI): domain Eukaryota; kingdom Metazoa; phylum Arthropoda; class Collembola; order Entomobryomorpha; family Entomobryidae; genus Entomobrya; species Entomobrya cf. arborea Gr-Col-00668. The sequence goes on along the minus strand of JAQIWN010004400.1, from coordinate 7,246 downwards.
CACTTTTCCTGGTAGTTTTCCAACTGGTGAAAATGCATTAGTATAATTACATTTTATTATGCATTTTTTGCGAGTTTGAGTGGAAAAAAAGGACATAAACTCAAGAGATATTTTTGTTTAATGGAGTAAGAGAAAAAGCCCACACTTTTGACACGGTTTTTGTTGTGTTTTTTTTTGTGGTGAAAAGTTACCCAACGGCAACATGACAAATGTCAATGGAGTTGGGGTGTCAGGAGATGACGATGACAGCATAAATCCTTTTCCCCACCATGAAGCGCTGGACGCTCTACTTATGGAATATAAAGAGTGTGAAGAACGGATACGTTCCCACGAGAAAGAGGATCCTCTCATACTTTACTACGTGAAACAGTCTCGTTTGAAAAGTATAGGAGAAGCGATAAAAAGACATTCTGATGTGACGGAAACGTTGAAAAAGCGTGTTACGGAGGAGCTAAACAAAGAACCTGCTTCTGGGGAAAATGGTAGAGTGGTAGTATCGCCATCAAGTCGTACTTTGCGTAGTGCGTTGATCAAGGCGGGGGATGCGACCAAATTGTCAAAAGCGGAACAAGAGATGATTGCCAAGCAAAACCAATTAGTAAGGCAGTAAAAAAGAATGACTAGGGCAAAATTACATTTTCACATAATTATATATAATATTTTTTTCTTTAGGAAATAGCTACAACGGAGTTAGAAATGCTCTTCCAGGAAAAAGCGATTCTTGAAAGCGATATTCAAGAATTAAAAGTCGTTTGTGCAAATTTGACCGCAGACTACAAACGACAGGAAGAGATAGCAGGTAAGTAATTAAACCTGTTCAAGTGAAGAAGCTACTACAATTTTATCATAAAATAAAACCGTGACGTTTACTTACTTAAATAACTTTAGATTAGTTATGAAAAATTTACAAATAGTTATAGCTTTAACATGCCTTTCCATTTAACCTTATCTTGATTTTCATAATTAACTAATATGTTGGGTTATTTTGAAGGTCAACTTTCCGTAAACTCGGCTGGCAGAGGTGAAGTAGAGCTGTTGGATGAGCTAGCCAATGTGGAAACGAGAAGAATAAAAATTTCTGAGGTGCATGAAAGATGGAAAGAAGCTCGTGTCCAACTTGCTGACTCCTGCCGACAGTTTTCCTCAGCTTTGATGAAATGGCGTGAAATAAAAGATGATAGGTAATCGATATATTATAGCAGAAAAAGAGATAGGCACAAAATTGACATTTTATCACATTTTTTTGTATAACCAAATTTTCGGTGCATAGCATACATACTATGTTTAATAATAATGAATGAATGACATGATAGAATGGGAGTGACTGAATATAGTTGCCAAAATTTGCGCAATCCACAATAGTTGCCTTTTTATTTTGCTGCTTATTAGTGGCTATAGTATAAACCCTTAGTTGTCGATTGGGTTGTTATAATTGTTTTGTTGTGCATAGTTAGTGGGAAATTGAGTTATTATTTTGAATAGGTCTTAATGGTATTGAGCTTACATTACTGACTATTTTGATTGTATGATTACGTTTGATTGTTATCCAACAGTGTAGACAATCAATATGAAACTGCTGAGGAAGTTCGTGATGAGCTAATTACATCTCTCCAATTTTTGGCAAATGCCAAGTTTTATATTCAACATGATTTTCCATATTGTACTAAACAGGAGATGGCAATATTAACTAAGGTATAACTTAACTTTTCATACACTCATAAAAACTTAGTCCAATCCAAAGTCCATGCGTGCCATTCTGCCATGCTATGGGTTAAAAATACCATTTTTATTACGTTCATTTTTTTTATCAAGGCCCTTACCTACATTTTCGTGGACATGAGGACTGAAGAACGACGACATCATGCAGACAACTGCTATGCTGCGTTTCATAACCGAGCTGTAGCCTTGTACGCATGGGTTGATACCGTAAGTCAGGTTTCATTCGAAATTGTCAATATTTTGACAATGAATACATATATATAAGTGTATTTTATATGTAATACACATTCTTTCAATTCATATTCCTGACTTAGCTGTTTTTTTTTCTAAAAATTCCACCTCTGTACCGTTGCTTTGTTCTCTTATTACCTGTCCTCACACCTGTCATAAGAATTTTCGTGTTTTGATGTTCCGCGTAGGTCCCGAGTACTGACAGGTACCTACATACATTAATCATTACATGCACTATTTATTTTTTCGGTTTTATTTCGCAGACATTAAAAGCGATAATACAACCCGTGGTGTTACAAACAGCAGAAGATTTGAAAAGTATCATGGAAGAACTCCAAGAATTACGATTCCAAAGCATAAAACATCAGGTATAGTTGGGTTTTTATGAGAAAAAAACTTATTGTGAGAAATGATAACAGCGTGACAAATGACATTATGATGACACGAAATAATCCGAAATGAAATGAGAAACTACAACATTAACAAGCAATGATAACATGCTAGTCTATCACACATTTGCTTTTTTGGGGAAATCAGATAAAAATATAACAATTGCTTTGTTTGCTTGCACATCACAGTTTCCCAACGTGTCGTGGCAGCATACTGCCACCTCAGAAGAAGAAAGTCGAAGAAAGGAACGGTCAAATTCCATATCTCCTAGTAATTTACTCGCCGATAAAATGTCTGGAGAGCTACTCCAACAGCTAGACTTGAGTCAATTGGCCCCACTGCCAAGGACAGTTGATATATTTGGTAAACCCACGGAGGATTTAGTGGAAAGCTATAAAACAACTTTGAGGGAGTCAATGGCCAGGCAGCATGGTACAAAACTAGCCGTTGAAAATAATTTAGATGAACTAGTTCAACAGAGGAAAGAGTCCCTCACTGAAAAGGATTTAGTCAAAGAGGACTCAATTGGATTATCTTGAAAACGAGTATTATGACCATTTTAGTTTCATCATGTACATACTTATAAACAAGAATGTGTAAAATATGTGGTTATGAATATGATATTAAGTATATCTAAACATATGAGTACCTGTGATTTTGAATCTCGTCTAGTCGATATGAAGTGCATCCATTATAACTTATATGTATGCACGTGAAATACGAATGTTTGTATTCATATCTTTGTAATGTTAGACATAAACGTATGCACTTTATTCAAAGTAAATGTCAATGAGTAAAATATTGCACTCCTCTTAGTTTTATATCTTACATTGTACATAAATATTACTTTTCTAGGCTAAGACTAGTACAATCACAGGAATAAATATTTTACTTTAAATAAAATTTGTTTAATAAATAACAAAGAGCAAAGAAAGACGATTTTGATACATAGTAATCAAACAGAAAATTGTGACTGCATCTTGGCATCCGACTAAAAACTAACACCCTCACAAGACATTTAGTATGCTAAGACTGGCTACTTCATTCGTATAAATATAGGAGGCACACGTTGATTTCTTAGGGCAAAAGTTAAAATCATCATAAAATCAGACTTCTTTAGTTAAATCCATCGGACCAAATGACCAGGTTCCTTCACCGGAAAATCTTAGTACATGAGTGTGATGCTTGAAAAGCGTGGGCCGATGAGTTATTGTCAGTAAAGTTATTCCTTCATTTGTTAACCTGAGTTCAAAACAATACATTGTAAAAATACTACAATACTACAAAGCTTACTAAAATTCATGAGGTGTAATTCGATATAAAGATTTGGATCTTACATATTGTACATACTATCCTCTACATCAATGCTTACAGCAGAAGTGCATTCATCCAGTAGGGCAAAACTTGGCCTAAAAAGGAAAGAATATTATGATATTTTGCAAAATTAATGAGATATTATCTAGAAATATAAACGCCAGTGTTGCATTACTTGTGATAAAACAAACGAGCTACTCCAATCCTTTGCTTTTCCCCGCCAGACAATACATCTTGCCAATCCCGAACAGAGTTCCAACCACCCTCCCTAGAAACGATATGGTTTAATCTCACTTTCTCCAGAATTGTAGCCAAGTCATCATCTGTGACACCTCTTTGTCGCATATCTTGAAGGTTATCTGGGTAAATTACTTGCTCCCGTAGGTTGCCCAATGACATGTAAGGCCTGAAAAATGTGTAGATAAAAATATTTAATGTCCCGCTTTTATACACAAAAATCACATATTTTTTTATCAAGTTTAGTAGGTGTGTAATAATATTACCTTTGTGGTATGTAGAACAAGCGATTTACAGGAGGTCTAGACAAGTATTCGCCGTACACAGGCCATAAACCAGACAGGATTCGGAATAAGCTTGACTTCCCACACCCATTTGGACCCGTTATGAGCACATGCATTCCTCGTTTTATCAGTAAATCCAATTGCGGAACTATCACATCGCCTGTCGGAGTCACTACTTTTATTTTCCGCAGCTCTATGGTGGAGTTTCCGTTTTCATCGACCATAGCTGCAACAAGTTATACATACAAAATGGATAATTTTATTAATTTATTACATTCTTATTCTTAATCTTCTACATTTTCTACACAATTTCCCAAAATAAAAGGTTACCTAAACGCAGTTGTTCCTTTATACAGGATTCCCGTACATAAGTACCCCCCGATACTTCATCAAAAACTTTGAAAATATTAGCGACTCGAGAAGAGTAACCAGCTAGCTCCACTATTTCTTTGTAGCTTGTCATTAACCTTTCTATAGCGTCACCACCGGAAAGCAGAAGATTTTTTGTGGTCATGTAATATTCGGTTCTGACTCCTTCCCCGGTTCCATTCTTCAAGCCAAAAGCTGCAATAAAGTGTATAGGTAAGTAAATGAATCGAGCATAACTTATCTATTAAATTCACGATTAAACCAAATAAGGAATTTACACCAACCAGTAAGGATAGGGATTGCGGTAACCACCATGCCAGCTCCAGCCCATACGTATTTCATCAAGTACTGCTCAAAGAACACGTACCAAAGTCTTGATAAATATAATCGTTTGCTCTGTCTAATCTCTTTCCTAAAGGCCTCCTCTAAAACTTTCTTTTCGACCTTTCCTCCGCCATAGAAAGCAATCTCTTCACTATTCGTCACGATTCTAGAATGACAATGTCGTAGTTTAGCTTTAAGGTCAGCTTCTTCTGCAACCATTGCTCCGAATTTGGGTGAAATGGCTTTCAGGAATTCCCCAGTTAGACCAATTACGCTGAGTGTGATAACTGGCCCAAAGAACATGTTTGAGCCAATCGTACGAGCACGTTGTAAAAGTGTCAATGATATCAACAATGAGTCCAACAGCGGCTTTGTTATATGAGAGTAAAGATGAGCAACGGAGGAAGTGAACTCGGTAATATCTTCAGTCAGACTGTGGTCAGGATTTGGGATCCTTGTGTCTAAGTTGCCAACCCTTCGAATATTAAGATCATATTTGAAATCATGCATTTTGCTAAATTAGAATACTTTAATTTTAATGTGTTACATTTTAAAGAATGTATATTACCTATAATACAGTTGATTATCAAAGTACGCTTTGTAAGCTTCCTTAACCAACTGTGACCTCAGGCTTAAAGCCAAATGCTTTTCCAGGAAACGAATCGAAGAGTTACAAATGCACGCGGGTACTGCGATTAATAGCCATGTTCCAAGCAAAGAAAAAAATTTAGTCACGTTTCTAAAAAATATCAAGGTCAAATCACTCAATATATTTACGTGTCAGGGTTTCAGAATTATTTTTTCATTTATATTGACCAATAGGTGTCTACTTACCTTTGCACGATTTCTTTAACTATTTTCCCTTCCAATTTAGCCACATAGATGGAAAGAAAGGTGCGCATGAACAATGTTCCAGTATGCATGAGTAAAATTCCCACTTGCTTTGACCATACACTTGGTATCATGATTTTTAACAGGAACTTCATTTGCTTCAAAAACTCCAAGTTTAAAGCAGGGCCCTTGCTTTTTGGTCGATTTTGTCGCTTTTTCATTCGATACGCTTCTCGTAGCGCCACTAACGCTGATACAAATGTGCCAAGGATTATGTATTTTTGAGTAGTGCTCAATCTCAGGAAGAAAAGAATCCATGATGGTGGAATTTTTCCAACCACATTTCCACCGAATTTTGACAAAGCTGAAGGCATTCTTCACGAATTTAATTTTAATTTTTTAAAAAATTAAATCTCCTAACTTTAATCTCTACACGAGGACAAATAGTACAGAAATTAGCTTTTCCGTCCTACCATGTGGCAAAAATATATACTGGCTAACCCTCTGTATCAATTAACCACAACAGTTCGACTGTCTACAACATCTACTGTCGATAAAAAAATAATTTTTCATCCTTATTAAAAATATCACTGGTATAAACAAATACATTATTTTAATGCATCGTACATTTAGGATAGCTGCTTATATTAGAGATTGACAACTTAAAATGTAAAAGCTATATAGATAAGAGTATACTTTTTGGTGACTCAACATTATATTTTTGATAACCATGTCGTTCGATTCATTTTACTATTTACTAAATTAAAATTCTCCAGGATTTAAATTGACAATGTGACAAATGAAATGTAGACATCTCTTGCGAATGAGATATAAAGTTACTTTAATATGAAATGAACCAAAATTGGGGCAGATGTGCAATGAATTAATGTAGTCACTCTTCGTTCTCAATAACTATAATCTATAGCAGACCGCAGGTTAGTATTCTCCATAAAAATTTCATTCCACTTGATTATGATGCGCATTGCGCAAAACTTTTACATGTTTTGTGACTTGACACAGAACTACAACATTACGTCACATAACGCTTGGTTGTCAAAAAGTTGGTTGGTTATATAGTTGAATGTGGAACTGAATTGAACTAGATGAATGGTTTTATTATCTGACTACTGACGATGATGATTTCATGATGTGTGTATACTGCGTACTTTGTCCTACTGGATTATACATTGAACACTGTATCGGTGCAATATTGGTTGTAAGTCTGAATGTTGGTAAACAGATTCAAGAGAGCTGACTGATTGATATTATGAACTGATAGTTTAAAAGTTTATATAATGTACCTAACCTACATACATAATAATAACTTTTTGGTATAGATAGATTTTTATCTTTGTTGCATTTCGGTTTTTAACAAATTCGTTACTCCTTCTGAAGTTAGTCCAGTGCTTGATGAAACAAAAATGGTTTTTTGTCTCGACTTTCCACCCTGTATGACATGAAAAATAAACGAAAAAATGATTAATCTTCAAAATCAAAGGAAGCCCAAGAATACATTTAATTTGACCAAGTAAAATACGCCATGTATG
>JAQIWN010004399.1:0-11290 GCA_034699025.1 Entomobrya cf. arborea Gr-Col-00668 | reverse complement strand
GGTTTCATGCAAAATTTAATCTTTTGACAGCCGATCTATCCTAAAAGTACGTAGATAATCTTGGGAAAAATCACTTCGATTATTCTTCCTTCAAATTTAATGTCAAATGGAACAAGTTGAAAGGTAAGAAACAACAAAAATATAAAGTTGATCATTCGCGTCAAGATCGACCATATACCTATTTTTGAACCTGAAAGATTATACGTTTTGATTGGTATTATGCATTTGTTTGATCCTAGCATTTTTCAAATCATTGAAATATCTCATCTACCCAGCTTAAAATACATTATATACTGATGGAATATAAGTGTGTACAATTATTTTGATTTCTTGTTTTCTAGGTAAAATGTCATTTTTATAACCACACGATAAAATTTAACTTGCTCTTATATTTGTGAAAGACATGGGAAGTGTCATATCAAAGCAACTGAAATGATATCACTGTTGAGGTTGAGATGAGAGTTAGAGCAATGAAAGTTCCTACTAGCTAGAAAGTAAGATACAAGAGAAAGATGTCTTTTTACATCAAGCAGACAAGCTGAAAGTGAAAGAGCCATAAAATATAGAGCCGGGGTATAATGACAAGCAATAACTGGTAACAAATTCCGTATTAAATCTGTCAGTAGCGAAAATTAGTCCCAGGAAAAAAATATACTATGCTATCACCAGCTGCATCTTTGCTATTTGTCTATGTCTACACTATATAATATATATGGTGCCTGCACTGCAGAATGTTGAAGGTTTTTTTTACATACAATCAATACGACCCGAGAAACTTGAAAAACTGAAGACAAAAAAGGGAAATCAGAAATGAGAGGAAGCATAAAAATAAAGGAGCAAACTGGAACAAGCAAGCAAGCCAAAACACTTTTCATCATCATTTCTATTATCATCATGATTACCATGTAGAAATCATCATCATCAAGAAATGTACAGAGAAGTACTAGTTTCTAGCATATGGAAAGTCCCCTCCTCCATACAACAATTTAGAACTTTCATCAAGACACATAAAGACTTTTTCCATGCCATGCCACGCCATTATTAACGAAAGGGCCAGTCTTCTGGATCGTTGATGTGTAATAAATGCAATGAATGTAATTAAGCCATATAACAAACAAGCAATACATTTGCCTTTTTGAAAACCACTTGAGTTCAGCAGGCTTTAATCGTACGTTAGACGTTTCCAGTGAAGCGCGTATTTAAACGTGCTTATTTTTATGCATCGTAAATCGTCGTGCAGTTTTTATGGTCTGCTTTTTATTACGATGTAAAACTCTCTACTCAGCAATTACTTATTAGACTAAAAAAAATTCCTACATAGCACAGCATCATCATCTTAACAAGCTGAGATTGATCCTTCTAATTTTTATAAGTTTATTTTCATTATTTCATACAATCTTTAAAGCTTCTGCCTTCATTCTTTTTCCTCTCCTTTCCTTCTCCTTGATTTTCTTATTTATTTTTAGCATCATCAAAATCTAATGCTTGTTCTTACACTACAAAAAATACAAGAGATATCAAACGAACTGTAAGAAAAAAGGAAGAAAATATAAAAAAAGGGTTTTTGGATGGTCTGCCTTGGCTTTTCCTTGCTTATAATTTAAGCTGAATGAATGATGTAGTTTTGAGAAATGTGATTATGACAATCTCTCTCTGAAGGAAAAAATATCTAATATGCGAGAGGGTGTAAGAATGATGAAAGAAGAAAAGCAATTCCTTAGGAGTTTAGTCATTAACATCAGCTTACTGTGGTGGTGAGTATCTCAAAAATAACAAGTACAGCAGTGAAATAGATATGTGTGTGAAGAAGAAAAGGGGGTGTTGTTAGGCACAAGAGAGCTTAGATCGGGATTAAATTACGTCCCTCCACCAACCATCGCCAAGCAAAAAAAAACAGAATGAATTCAACTAAACCAAGGAGAAAAAACTAAGGGTTTTTATAAAGAGAGTAGTAAACCGAGTCAGTAGTCAGTATAATCTATATTTTCTAGAGAGAAAGCATGTTCATAATGATGATACGATGGTAGTGGTGGTGGAGAAAGTATATTGTGGTCCTAGTGCTAAATTGTAGTGCAAAATTCTAATGACTATGTATTTATTAGAAGCGGAGAAACGAGAATATGTTACCTACAATCGTTATTTTTGCGGTTATGTACCTTATTAGGATCATGATGGGAAGGTGAAAACGAGGAGGATCAGAAATGAAATAATATTTTTTGTTATCTCTGTCTGGATTCTGAAGGTGGTCAATTATTTAGAAGAAAAATGAATGGAATATAGTACAGGTGCATTGAGTATTTTGCAGGCGTTTCGTCCATTCATTCTTTTTCATTCAACTGTGTATTTATTACTTACTTTCTCTCACAAAAGAAAACAGCCTCTGCAACTGCCCCTCGATCTTTTACCCACGGCCACCGATGGATTTAGATAGAGCTCAAAGTTTAAGCTCCTTTATTTTATTTTCTGTGTACATGCTGCTGATGCCATACTACCATGCTACCATTTGCTTTCATTCTCTTTGATACTCGTCCAAGGTGAGGACAACAGGAAATCTAAGATGTGATCGTGTTACTAAATTTTGTAAAATATATGTAGTAGCTGTTTTGAGCATCTAAAGATTGCAAGTTTTTATTTAGAAGAGAATTTTCGACATAATTATTTCAAACTTTCACTGTTCATGCAACTGCAAATATATACCTATTTTTACTGTTTTGATGTGTATTTAGCAGCTGGAAACTGCAAATGAAGGAAGACAATGACGTCTTATGCACTCATATGCAGAAAAGGCAAAAGGCGAGTTTGCAAATATATACACTTTAAGCTTTAAGCGTTTACATCAGCACACCACATCATTCATAACATTTAACGATCTGAGCTTCAAAGAAAAACGTAATATTTTTTTCAATTTTGATGCTGGTGTGTTCACTTTCAGCAACTTGTGTAATGAACAGGTCTGATCCTGATAAATAGCCTTTCCTACAAAACTTCCCTATTGCCTCTACTCTACCATAACTGATTTTTTTACAAAAATAAAGGGATTTACGAAAAAATCAAAGCAGTATGTTTTTTTTCTGGCCAGATGATGCTTTCTCATTCTTTCTCCAATTAAGATTATCGTTACAGGCTTGTATTCAGGACGATTATATTTTCAATTTGTTTGCCTGTCTGATTGCTTTCTGACACGATAAACGTCTAAACGTAAAAGTGAATACGTGAAAGGAAGGCTGAATTTGAAGTAATAAGTTTTGCAAGGTAACCCAAAAACTACCCGCTTCACTTTCACTCAGCTCTAAAACTATAAATTAGGGCGATCAGCCACGTGATCATCTTGTCATTAACATTTTTAAGTAGCCAAATAAACGTCAGCACACACCGAGCAGTACTATTTCATGCCTGTATGCACACAACATGCGGTTCATTCCCATGCATAAGCACCGTGTTTCTTTACTCGGCCTAAATGGGCGAAAGTAAATTTCTTATTGCTTTTTCTTCTTGGCAGGCCCACACCAGGAAATTTTTTACAACTATGTATTAAACTCAAGAGAATAGAAAAAAAAAATTGTTGCTTTTTCTTGTGGAAAAATTCTAATTTTCATCCCGGGTAATAGATTCCACTTTAACACACATTTTGAAATGACAAGCATGAAAAGGGTGGATTTAAAACGGTAGGAAAAGTACAACAAAGCAAGACAAAAAAAACACACAAAACACATCCCACCCAACAACATCAACTTCATTCCTTCATGAACAACACCTTCCGTTTTCTTGTTCCGTGAGTGAAGCACGCGGAACATTTTAACGCTTTCAACAAACTAACGTAACAACCATTTCAAGTTTATGTTATGTTTATTGTACAACCCTAATGTACAGATACAAGCCTTTTCCACTCTTGACTTTAATATAATACTACTACTTTCTCTCTATATGCGTCTTTGTAGTTGAAATACTTGTCACGTCCAAGAATCCACTCATGCTTGGTGTTGTCGAGAAGTACTAACGTACGTAAAACCAGACCACTTTACTTTTTGAATTGATGTGCTCCATATAGCTCTCATATGTCTATGTGCATAAGCTTAGTTTACTACACCTACAAATAAATATACGCCATATCATTTTATTCGTGTATGAAAAAAACATTTCTGCTTTCTTTTTTCCCTTTTTTATTCTTGGTTCTTTTCAAAAAGTGAAAAGTATGCATGTTTGTTTGTGTGTTCGGAGAAATAATCCGTATGCATGTCATTTTCCTTTTCGAATCATCATTCTTTATTTTTTCAGTACATGCAATGTGTGCACTAGGACGAGTCTCGCAATTTCACGATTGTGCCTGGTTCTTCTGATTCTTTAGCTATATCCCAGCTTGAAACTGAAGAGACACTTTATTTGACTTTTATATCATTAATTTCATCGTAGTAGTAGAAACGTATTGAGAGCTTACTGGCAGAAAGTGAAAGTGAAGTGTGCACTTACTTTCTTAAAATCATGCACCCAATGCTCAAAAGTGAAAGAGATATGGTATATATGTATAAATTTGTGAAGCATATTTCCTACCTTAAAATATGTACCAGACATATAAATCGCCTTTTTAAAAGTACCTTTCTTCTTCGAATTTTATGCCATTGAGTGCAGATTATTTATTCTAATGAGGAATCAAGGGTAGGTTAGTATAAAAATAAAACAAACTAAACAATGAAACATTTTACACATGAAAAAATATGATTTCTTTTGAGTTTACAGTCACGTAGAGATTCTTTACTATTATTATTTTAATGACGATTGCGGTTATAGTTGGTTGAGTTGAGTAGTTTTGTCCTGTCTATTGTGGAGTGGAATAACTAGAATTGCATCCTTTTGAAAAGTCTAGCCTTTTTATGGTTATGGCACATTTAAAACTTCCGAAGTTTCTAGATGTTGATTTTAGAGAGAAAAAATATTGTCTCCTTTTAAAAATCTATTCTTTACATGTGTTCAATATGATGATGTAATTTCCTGGAAACGAAATACGATACCTTTTAGAATGTAACACCTTTTAGTTCTGCAAATGTAAATGTTTACTGTTTGGGTTACCCCTTTCAGTTTAATTTGCAAGGAATCTTGTCTGTCTATTAGTTTGTCGATATTTTGAATAACAAGCCACATAAAAGCAAAAGAAACATCAAAAGTCATTCTATCCAGACTTATATTTTTATATATGTACCTAAATCCGAGTCCTCATCCTCATCTGTAGTTGTAAAGTCATCATCGAAGTCTTCTCCATCACTGTCTCCGTCTTCGTAGTCACTGTCTGAATTAATGAAATTATCAAAATCCTTGTTATAGCTGAGAACTTCACCCCCTTCTCCCCCTCCGAATTTATTCTCAGCATCATCTTTCCCGTTTCCATTCAGATAATCTTGATATGATTTTGATGAGTTGAAACTGGATGCTGATGAGCTGCCGGCTGAGCTCCCATTTCCCCTCCCGCCGATCTCCGGATCTGCTGAAGGATAGTAGGGTCTGTGCCACTGGGGTCTTAGGCGGTTATAACGAATTCGCTTATCAGGTTTGTGATCTGTACGGAGAGAGGAAAAAGTGGAATTAGCATGAAGTCTCTGATAAGAACACTGTCTATTTCTGTACGCCGAACTACAGCCCTTATTGCGTATACACATAAATAATGGAGTTAAAAATCCCAACGGTGTGACACGGCATAAAACGCTACATTTTAGAACTTTTATCTACGCTTCGCCTACCATGCCATGTAACAATTTTATATTTTATGCAGAAAAAAATGCATTTTTTATTAGCAAAAAGTTAAGCGTTTTATTCATCGTCATGTTCATGCGTGCAAACATCCGGAAATATTTTCTTGAATATTTGCGTTTTCAAAGGTTCAGTCATGATGATGGTGATACTTACTACAACAGCAATTTAGCAAACGAATAAGGAAGTACTCAGTGAAACGTATGCACGTGAATATTAAAAAATTCTGGTGTGGTAGAGGTTGCACAAGACATTATTAATAATTTTCACTTTACATGCATAATACGAGACACGCATCAAGTTAATGCAAATTTATATCGGATTGCCTTTCTCCTCCTGGGCATCATTTTATTTGTTAGTGTTCTAAAAGATCTCGCAATTTAATGTATACATGTCAGTTACTTCGAAGATGCTCTCCTCATTTTTCTTTCATTTTCCGCTGCTTTTCTGTGATGCTTCAGAGGAAGAACAAGTCGACAATGTATAAATGGTTGGATGTAAAATATTTTACAAACATGTCTTCAAGGCATGTTTTTCTTTGTCCTTCAAACTAGTGGTTTTACTGGGTACGAAAATACAAAAAATACCTACATTACATATACATATATATATCAAGCTATTTGTGATTTTAAAATGGAATGGCGACTCTCTCTAGTCTCTCGATCTCAGAGCAAAATCTCTGATCTAGAATGGTTTTCTTTTGAATCATTATATCCTTTTCTGTTTCGAGTTTAGACTAATCCTCCCATACCTTCTTCTTTAGCTTCTACATCTACATTCGGTAGACTTTCTTGTTGTTACGAAACCTTTTATTTTCTTGGAAAAACTAAAGCGTATTACTTCTACCAGACAGGTGGCTTTAGTATATTTCAGCAAAGTAATCTTTCTCTTTCATTTTAGATAATGACTACGTGATCCGTACACCTTTACCCTTAACTATTCACATTAGTTTTTGGGGTTCAGACTTAAGTAGCACTTTCCCTTCCCTGACATTTTCCTTTGATTCATGCTTCTCACGTCAGAAAGAAAACGTCAGATCGTCACAACATTGCATTGCCCTAATCATCACTTTGTCTTTTTAATACTGTCTCGCCTACGGCCACAGAAATTACAAGCAAGAATTTTAAAATGAGTAGTATTTATGTATTTGATGTACTTTAACTGTTGCATAAGTGATGTTTCGTACTCTTCTGACATGAGCTAAATACTTACAAGTGCATAATGCTTTTTATACTATTTATGCTAAACATTTCAAAAAAAATAATAAATGGGTCTTACCTGGAACTCTCACACTGTTATCACGTTTGAAGGAGAAATTCGTGGAGAAACTTTTAAGAAGTACCCACAACGATTTGACGGCCACCATTTTCTGTCAACTAATGTAATATTTAACACTTTCCTTGAGTAATTTTTCCTCTTGTCACGTTACTGACAAAGACTTTGAAAATACCCCCAGCTCAACACGACTTGACGAAGACTCAAGAACGACTGGAAGCCTTATTTCCTTTTTTCTCTTGACTTTAGCAGCAGGAAACTTACACTGGTTTTCTTTCTCCTGTCCTCGCGTTATATCGTCAAACGAGTCGACATCCTGCAGGGGACTTGCAAATCCAGAACTCTTCAACTTTTTATTTTTTTCCAAGTTCTTTCTTACACAGTTTGTTGTAAATATGTATATATTCTTGTGCCACTTTCTGTCTGCTACCTTTAAGTTTTTTTTACTAGTTTGCAATAAGATTACTTGAAATTAAAGAAGAAGAAAAATATACTGATGTTTTTATAATGAATATCGTTGAACTGCTTTTAATCGGGTAGATTTTGTAGTTATTGTATTAGTTCTTGTTGGAAATGTTTATATAAAATTGGTGGTTGGTGGTTTTTACATGTGGGTTTTTTGGGGTTAGGTAAGAAGATGTTATGACTCAGGCTCATACGGAAATTACAGTAAACTTTCTGCTTGTTGTTGGGAAAGTCAAAAGTAGTTTTGAAAACTAAAAAGAGTTTCTACTAATGCAAGTACTAAGAGAACAGTAACTCTTTTAACTCTTCTTCCTTTTCTCTTTTGCAATTATTACAAGTTGACGAGAACCGATGAGTTGTATAGTTAAACTTTTTTTATGGAGTAGTACTCACAGATGTGGTGTGTGTGTGTGGGAGTCCATCGGGAAATGTGAAAAACACTAGAGCACGTCACTTGATTACTTACTTTTTTTATGGCGCAGATCTCTCCATTATTCAAGTCTCTTTGGTCTGCCTGTCTATCTTTTTGTTACTCTCCAGTGTAAACTTCACAAGGGAGGAAGTGAATAATTTGACCTGAAAATGGGCAAAATTTTCTTGCTTCGTATACTGACAATGATGAAAATGAAGATGAAGTTAGATGCGTTGCGTTGATGGTGATAATGCCAAAACATAAAATGATGACGACAATGACTTCAGAAGAGCCAGAATGATGAAACGGTAGCACAGAAGCAGCGGCAGTTTGTAAGTTTTGAAGTGTCTGAAACTTTTTTGAAAGTAAAAATTGATACATCATAGCTCTGGCATCAAAGTGGGGAAGGGAAATTGACCGAGTTTATGAGTTAAGACGTGTGTAAAATCAACTTTCTGTAAATCCCAAAACTTAGAATGCCAAAAAATTTCAGGTGTAGAGTTAATTACTTTCTTGACAGATGGATGAACTTTAGATAATGTTTCTAAAACATTTATTTTCTACCTTGTAGTCTTTAACGTATTTCTTTAACTTACCAGACATAAAACTCTGGACTTGATCTTACTAGAAAAAAGTAATTTGGAACAACGTTTCTGTATTATCCATTATCTCAGGTAGCCCCGAAGCTACTTCAACTTTTACAATAATTTTGTAACTTTATCGCTAAAGTATTATGAATCCATCATCATTTCTGATAAACTATCCAAAAACTACAAAAATATGAAGTTTGAAATTCTACCAGTAATTGGCCTTACACAGATGTGCACTTTTATTTTAGCATAAAAAGCATTTTTATTACAAAACATTTTAGATCAAAGTAAATTTTCATTCTGATGACGAGATGCGTCCCATCAATCATCTAGCAAACTCAAGGGAGTAAATTTTAAAAGAAGCGAAAATGTTCGATAACAATAAGACCAAAGGTATATATACGAATTCAAAGAATTATGAAACATCAAACGCAAACGTACAGGTAGCATTTTTATTTATTTTTACTTCTAATGTTCAGCGTTATACACCCCCGTATATTTCTTTTGAACGCAAAAGGTCACTTAAAATTCTGTTTGAAGTGAATATTTTTTTGCCATCGCAAACAAAACTTTGTATTATTCTCAGAAAATTAACCTTCAACCTTGTGAATATCAAGGACATATGATTGTGTACCTGACTATTTGGATTTACAAAGACTACAAATGTGCTTATTGCTGACACAGGGCAATTACATAATTATTCTGGGTATCGATCGATGACAACTTACATCGACTTGGAAAACAAAATGATACAACTGGGTTGTATGTATTTGTGTAATTTATACTTACATTTCTGAACATTTTTCAAAAAAATCTTAAATACACGAATTAATGTGAAATGCAATTTCATAATTTTAAGATTTGCTATTACCTTTTCCGTTTCCCTTGTGGCAAGGCTAAAAAATGAAATGATCCAGTCTGGTTGCCTCTCTTTGGACTTATGAAAGTGTCGGCCAATGAAACAAAGGTGACAGTTTTCTTTACGTTACGTTTTCATGCAATAAATATGTAGAACAACGTTGTTATAAAATGTTCTCAGGAAAATTAAGCTAAAACCCACTTTTATGAAAAATGAAATGTCACAGCAGAAATAACTTTTGACGTGCACAGTTTCATGTAAATCGACATTCCAAGAACAAGACAAGACCTCGCTGAAATTCTCACATTTTAAGCTGGCGCAAAATGAAAATGTGCAAAATGTGGCAAAACGATGTGCCTAATGCCTACTGTCAACTTTTTTTTACTTATGCATTTGATGTCACTGAAAATCAGAGGAGCAAACCCAATTCATTGCTTTGGAGTAAAATATTTGTATTTGTTTTAGATAACCTCTTTGATACAACACACAAGTCACTTCGGTACGTTTCCGTCGTCGTCGGTAGCTCGTTCCCTGCTAGAGACAGAGTGAAGGCGAAGCAGCACGATGCTTTCACTTTTATACTTACTCAACTTTTGCACAGACAACGTCAATTCAGTCAAAGTCGACTAGATACAGAAGCTATTTGCCTGTGTGCGATGGAGCCTTACTGGAAACGAGTGAGAAAAGTGGGAGACAACGTGGTACCATCACCCGTGCGGTTCCATCATCCACTCAATTGCAGAAACTGTAAAGCAGAACCAGTCCGAAACCAGATCTGAGAATAAACTGAATTTTAAGCGATTGGCTCATATTTCAGATGTGAGATCATCTTTTATGTTTCGTGCAAGTATCCCAGTATTTTGGACACTTGATTATCTGCTGAGAATATACCGACTTATGATTATACTACGTAACTTCAATCTTTTATTTTCACTGTAGCAAATCACCTTCTCTAAATATCATTTTCATGCACTTTTCGAAGTTTGAGCTGTGTAGAAATATCGGCAGTAGAAATATATACATTGTTCTAATGGGCATTACATTTACAACTAGCTTGTTCCAACGATGCAAGAGAATACCTTGTAGATTAAGAAAAAAGTATACTATACTGATCTCTGAACCACCTTTTCTATCTGAAGTATAGTGCACATGTGCATTTTTCATAAATATGCAAATAAAATTGATTTGTAGTAACTTTGAAAGAATCGAGTCTCTTTCTCATTTGCTTTTCTGGGTTTGCTGTCAGTACCCATAAAAGTGAAAAAATAAAGGTTCAAAAGCTATGGAACACATAAAATCAACGATTATTAATGACGTGACAGACACCTGAGAGAATTGAGAAAACATATTTTCACACAGGAAAACTCAATGAAGAAGAAAAAGGGTGAAATCATGGATGAAAGACTACCATCTTTAAAACGCTAACGGAAAGTTGGTGACTTTAAAAATAAACTCAACCCTTTATACTCATCTGTCCTTGGAATTAATACTAATAGTCATTATATATTGTAAGTATGTACATATTTGTGTCACGTGTTACTGTTACATAAAATTGTACCACATGTTATGTCTCCCTTTTCACGCTATAAACTCGCGTTCCATTGGTGTGGTTGCTCTTTAAAAGACAAAGCAGAATAACGATCCGAGGACAAGTTGAAAAACTGTATTAAATATTGTTACACCTGATTTCCTTTTTCAAACTGGGAGAAAGCAAGAAATATTTCTACGTCTCAGTTTCTCTGTTTTCCATTTATATTCATTCATTCGTAATCATCATTTCATGAAAGGAAACACAAGTTTACTTGCGAATTCTTATGCATTTTTTTTTTCATTTCTTTTACGTAAACCATCTAGCAAAACTTGTTCACTTCAGGGAAATGAATGCACACACCTTTACACAAAACACAACACTCTTTTTTTGGATGTGTGAAAAACAGAATTGAGTGGGTG
>JAQIWN010004398.1:0-11300 GCA_034699025.1 Entomobrya cf. arborea Gr-Col-00668 | reverse complement strand
CCTATGCGTTCGTCAACCAATGTGTAAGAAGCCATTTTTGCACAATCATACATTTATTATTTAAACATTTTTAAAACGAGAGAAGAATTTGGCATGTATTTGAAGTAAGAAAAGCTATATACTTTTTAAAATATATTTTTGGAATTGTTATTTAATTAAACTTTTATAATATTAAATTAGAAATATACACTCGTTTATATTTTAGATGTTTTTTTCTTTGAAAACATGCAATTTTCTACCAGACAAAAAAAATATGCTTTCTTTTTCCGACGTTTTTGTATGAATGCAAGCTGGAGTTATTGAACCATTCAGAATCAGAACATGCTATTTATTCAAAATTTAAAGATTTAACAATCTTTTCAAAATTCTTTTGACTAATTTTTTGTTCCCATAATATATATTAGAATTTTAGAATATGTAGTCTATTAAATTTGTTTAAGTTTTTAAAATTAACTCTTTCGAATAGAAATTCCAGTCGATTTGAAGGTGTTAACTTGATTATTATAATGAACCGCTTTGTTTGGACGGTCTAACTTTCCCCTGCAAGAACTTAAGTCTGATCTTGTAAAGTAAACACACTGTAGATGAGGCACTCCGTGAAATGAAATGGCCAGGGTTTTTTGTAATTAGAGAAAAAACTACATCTGAAACTTTGAATCTATTGAAAACAAATAGTATTTGTAAATGCAAAGCAACTGCAGCTAGAGAAATAAATTGAGCAACTTGTTTTTTGTAAAAAATTGAAATTATCTATTTCTGCATCTGACAACCATATATTCAAAGTATAAAACTGAAAATACATTACAAATTTCCCTTTATGCTGTAGTTCCAGCAATGTGTTGCTCGCTTAAAATATTTAATGTAATGAAACCCAAAATTCCGGTTATTTTAAATGGAACCTGTTATATTGGCTCTTTTATATTATATGCTATAAATTTGACACCTCGATGCTAACACTAACCTTGATCACTAAATATCACAGCTAGTTGAATTGATGGCATTTACATATCATATCAAATCCTTTAAATTGCAGATACTTAACCGCATTGGCAGTCTCTGATCTCCTATTCTTGCTCTTCTCATTTTCCATGTCGTGGAGACATTATCCATTCGTAAATACAATATGGTTTTATTGGTGGTACACACCATTTGGGCTATGGATGGCTGATGCTGCCAGTAATATTTTCCTAAAAGAAAAACGATTTCTAAAAATGCAGTTGTGTTTAATTGGATGAGGTTGTTGCATGCTCTAATTAAATCTATTTTTAGGCACAACGTCAGTATGGATTATTGTGTCCTTTACAATAGAACGCTATATAGCTGTATGTCATCCGATGTGGGGAAAGGTGAGACATAACTTTTTTTAAAGTCCTTATACGAAATATTGACGCATGGATGTATATTATTTTTCACTTATTTTAGATATTTTGCACAGAAGAAAGAGCGTTCCGTGTGGCAATCGCAGTATATTTAGTTAGTTTCGCACTCACTGCTACAACTCCGTTCGAATGGAGGGCCACCGTTGCAGATAATTATACAGGACCTCTGAACAAAACCGTAAATTCCATAACTTTAAATAATTAAGTCTCAAAAAATGTTAATCTGCAATCATGCTACATATTTATCTATGGTATTTTATGTTTGAATTTTACAGATTTACACGTATACTTTAGAGAGTACTGAATTTGGCAACAACGAGACATACCGATTGGTGTATCATTGGTTTACTACCATTTTTGTTGTTTTTTTACCAGTCGTAATTCTCGCCATTTTTAACTTTTTCCTCATTCAAGCTGTACGAAGATCGCGGATTGCTCGTAAAGGAATGACTAATCAACAAATGTCCAGTGCAAGACAACTGCAAATTATTCGACAAGAAAATCGTATAACACTTATACTCATTGTGGTCGTCATTGTTTTTCTGCTATGTCAAATGCCCACAGCTCTTGTTCTCATCTACACCTCTGTTCATATTGTTGAACTGGGTTCATCAGAGGATAACATTTTAAGAGGACTTGGGAATATATTCAATCTTTTGGTGGCAATAAATGCAGCATGCAATTTTCTTTTGTACACTGCACTGAGCGATAAGTACCGGAAATACTTTTGTAACTTCTTTTTATGCCGTCATAGAGGAAGAAATATCAGAGATGCAAGTCGACAGTTTGACGGTAGCCCGTCTGAAGTAGATACAGTGGAAACTTCATTCAGGTATGAGTAAATAAACTTCAGTTACTTCTTTAATCGAAATTATTAAATTAAATTCATCTTGTTCCTTTTTAATTTTAATTTAATTTTCAGCTTTTCAAGGGGCACATCTCTACGACTTGATTATAGTCCAATGGGTCATTCATTCCGACGCCAAAATCAACTAGGAAGTGACCTTCGTCGAGCAAATACCTACAGTACTAGCAGATACAATGATCTTCATCCAAATGGATTACGCAGAAGCAATAAATCATCGGATTCTTTCAATGAAAGAAGCAACTTGCGCACTACCATGAAGGATTCTCAGATTCCTTTGATTAAAATCGAACAAGTGTAAATGAAAGTAAAAAATGCGTCTTGCGTTGCAATTAAAATGCTACGAGAACATCTAAACTTTCAAAAGGAGGTAAAGGTAGCAATATGGATATAAGCCGCAATTAAACATGTTGAAATTTGAATACATGACTTGCGTTTCTCGGCAATCCGAGCTACAGATAATGGAATTAATAGAACAAAATTCTTGTTCTGTACAATTTAATTTTTTAAAGTGTTAAATGAACAGAGATGTTCTAATAGACATTTTATTCAATGCTTAATAATAGATCTAATTACATGTATACATCAACATATAATGTAAATTACTGACTGTTTGCGATTATACTTTCAATGATTATGGAGAAATATAGTCATCATCTATTTTTAAAATCGTGATTCTGAAATGTTTCCTGATTTTTGCATGATATTAAATTGATATTTGTAGAAACAGTAAATAAATCTGACAGTAAACTATGCAGATACTTTTTTGTCGTGCCTTTCATTTATAAAAATGGTAACCGTGTTGGAGTTGGAATTAGTTGGATGCATCATGAAAGATTTAAATTTTTCAATTATGTGAATTTCGTACAGTCATATTATCAAGATATTATCAAAGAGAATTTCCAGAGTGAAGCAAGTTTAACATAATAATAGCTTCGCATATTATGCATATGGTGGATAAAAGACCTTGAATTGAGAATGAAACAACTATCCACACTCTATAACGATGCTTTTTGTCAATGTGTACATTGTGTGAGTGCACAATAAATATGTATTTTGTAACATGTATGATTTCATAAGTTTTCGTTGCAATGAACGCTTTCATCATCCAGATTCCAGACTGAAGAACGCTCTTGAATTTCATGATTAAGGACATTATCAGAGGAACAAAAACACCGTACCTCAGTTGAACAAACCAGACAATTATTGTCACGAGATGATTATAAACTTTGAGTTTGATTGCACAAAATATTCAGTTCACTCGGTACATTAAAGTTCAACTTAATTTTAATAATTTTCGGTTCATTGACAGTGAAAAGCCACATTTTTTTGCAAGCACAAGTTTAATCAATGCATAAAATTTCAAATCATAGCTTATATCGTTTCACTACGTTGATTGCACGTTAAATTAATTAAACATCATGGTCCATGAAGGAACTCCTGACGCTGCCAGTGAAATTACTGAAAAGTATAAGGAGATATTGCGTTCAAACGGAATTGAAGACGCCGTCTCTGAAATTACTATCAAAGATGCTGGTCTTAAAGGTATAGATCAGTTCTGTCCTTCTAAACTATAAATTTTTTTTCAACAAATTCATAAGTTAACATTAAGTGTGATTTGAAATACAAAAGGAGAGGGATTCGCAAGTTTGACTTATTACGTGACAGTAAAATTTGAGAACCCAGAAAAGAAGCCTTTAAACTTGTTCGTGAAAGCTCAGACAGAAAACCCAGCACACCGGTCCGCAATAGAAGAAGTAAGAGCTTTCGAAAAAGAAACGACGTTTTTGGTCGAATATGTGAAGGCAGCAAGTGAGATGTGTAATTCCAAAGGGTAATTAAAATGCAATTCATTAATACAAGCTTTTAGATAAAACCATCTATTTTTTCTTGAACTCTAAAATATTCAAGCCTTTTAATTGATTTGTTTGAGTACAGGTATTCAGGGTACATTGATTTTTATCCGAAATGCTATTATGGAGATGGAAACATGATTGTCCTTGAAAATCTCGTACTAGATCAAGGATACATTTTAAAAAGTAAAGAAGAACGCCAGGATTTGGAAAGTTCAAAGTAGATGCCCAATTTAATATGCAATAAAAGTTTACAAATAAATTTTAATATGAAACGAAAAGTGCAAAAACCGGATAATTTTTTTTTAGGTTTGCTTTAAGAACTCTGGCGAAACACCACGCTATTAGTCATGTAATGATTCAAGAAAGTGGTGGTGCTGCCGAATTTTTCCAGAGATTTCCTGATCTTGACCTTGACACATTTAGTATGCAATTTGTTCGAGACATGATGGACGGGACATTCCGTAACGCCATCAACTCTAATGTTAAAATTTTGGAGGTTTGTAGAGCGTAGATTTGATAGAGTTTTCTTTAGTTTTGAATCAAGCAATTTGTGAGCAAGGTTTTTCTTAAAATGTTAGAAAAACGACGTCACAGGGGCTAAAGAAGCAGCAGCTACACTAAAAAGCTTTATTGGAAAACCAATTGGTGTTATGATGGATGCATTAAAAACAGATAATGAGAACAGTTTCCTTGTTTTGTGTCATGGGTATGAAAACAGGTTACATAAAACGTCAACTTTATGATCGGTTTACCTTAAAAATTGTATTTTTAAAAACTTTTTTTCCAGAGATTATTGGAATAATAATATGATGTTCTTGCTGGACAAGCAAACTGCAAAGATTGTACATCATAAAGCAATAGATTTGCAGGTAAAATTAGTATAAACTGCAATTTTGCAGTAGCGAAATAACATATAATGGACTTCGTAATACATTCGTATGTTTTGCTTTAAAGGTCACCCGCTATAATTCCCCCGTGTTGGACATTGCATATTACTTGTTTTCAAGTGTGAAGCCGCATTTAAGGCAATCAAATCTGCGTGAAATGCTGGAAGTGTACAAAGACACTTTAAATCAAGTAACAGAAGATTTTGGTCATCCAGTTAACTTAACATACGAGGTGATACAATCGAAGACGTTTAATGTGGGTGGAATTTGTTCCAATACAATTTTATACAACTATAATGTGAACATGTATTCATGTTTTAGAAACTTTTTATGGAATACCGAAAAAGAGTCGGTTTTGGATTTTGGTTTGGATTTTCAATAGCTGTTGGGCCAGGTTTGGGCCTAATGAAGGATGTAGACATTTCAAAAATTGACTTGAGAGACTGGGGCAAAATAATGGATGGTTTGGTAAATAAATGGATTGACGAGAATCCCGACAAAGGACTTGAAACTGCTAAAGAGTTAGTTAAATTAGTTCAAGAGTACGATGAATTGCGGATCTAACGTACAGATTTCCTATAATATAGTTGCTACAAATCTAAAGCCTGTCAATTGCAATTTTACTTTACAGATTATAAAACATGATTTTCTTGAAATAATAAGTATGCAGTATACCAAATAATCTATCTGTATTGTATTTCATTTATTAAGTATAACTTGTATATCATTATCATATGCCCATGTACGAAAAATGCCCGAAAACCAATTACTAATTACTTAAGCACTGTCACACCATATATACCTGTAGCTATATGTATACCCAATAAGCCGTGAAGTAATTGTAAAAACATTTATAGACCGGAGCAGTCACAAACGTGAAATGAAACAGTAATTAAAGTTACATGATGGATTCATGACCTTGAATTTGAATTGAGGAAAGAACAGCAATTCAATTTTGTATCTAGTGATCTTTGTTTTTAAATTACATAATGTTTCATGAGTTTTTTTGCTATATTCTCAAATTTATTGACATGAACATGCATGATGAATTTTACAATAGTTTTTGCTTCGTAGAGTAAAATGCTGACCGCTGCACTGACAAGGACATGCAAGATGCAAGACTAGACACTTTTATGTATGAATTTATAGAGGAGAATTCGGACACTCAAAATGACAAAAAATGCAGTAGGCTAGCTATGTAATAAGTAGTCTTACTAAGATTCGATAGATAACGTTGTCAAGTTTTCCTTGTTCAAACTACTTGATCATATTTCAGTATCAATTTAGTGGTTGGTTGTAAATAACTGCATGCAAGTTAAAGATACCGTGAATTCGAGAAAACATCACTCTATTTGCTCTTCATATTTTCTCTGTTAAAAACTGTGAAGTACAATGGCACCTGTACCGGAACAAAGTTCCCCCGAAGTACTCAACGAAATCACTGAAAAATATAAAGCGATATTAAATTCCAATGGAATTAAAGACACAGTCTCTGAGGTCATTATCGAGGATGCTGGATTGAAAGGTTCCTTATTTTTCTATGTTTAAAAAATGTTATAGTACATATTTACACAAATTAGTAATACTACTTTACAAAAACGATTATATTATGTATTACAACAGGGGAAGGATTTGCTAGTTTGACGCAATGTGTTACGGTAAAATTCGAAAACCCAGATAAAAAGCCTCTGAACTTGTTTGTAAAAGTGCAAACGGACAACCCGTCGCACACAAAAATGCTCGAAGAAATGAAAGCATTCGAGAAAGAATCGAGATTTTTGGTGGGTTATGTGAAAGCAGCAAAAGAAATGTGTGCTTCAAAAGGGTAATTTTTTCCTCGATTTGCTGTTAAAAGATAACATTTAGACAATACTATTTAATTTAAAAAATATTTCATCATCCTGATTTTGGCCAGGCGTCCTGAGTTCATTGATTTTTATCCGAAATGCTATTACGGAGATGAAAACATGATTGTTCTAGAAAACCTCGTGTTGGATAAAGGTTACACTTTAAAGAGGAAAGAAGAACGTCAGGATTTAAACAGTGCAAAGTAAGAAACAAAATTATGCTTCTATGTATATCCATTATATTTCACTAATTAAAGATTAATATGTGAAAAATAGAATTTATTTTTCGGTTAAAGATTTGCCATAAAAACATTGGCGAAACATCATGCCATTGGACATGTAATGATTCAAGAATGTGGAGGCCCTACTAAATTTTTCCAAAGATTCCCTAATCTTGACCATGATGCTTTTGATGAGCCAACTTTGACTGCCACAATGGAACCAACATTTCCAAGTTCGATTAACTCCAACATTAAAATTTTAGAAGTAAGTTTACTAATAAGTTTTAAGTTTTTACATTTACGAATCAAATCTAAGATTAAAATTACGATTCTGTTAGAAAAACGATATCAAAGGGGCTAAGGAAGCTGCAGCTAAATTAAAAAGTTTTATGGGAAAACCGATGACAATAATAAAGGATGCCTTGAAATCGAGCGATGACACTAGCTTTCTTGTTTTGAACCACGGGTATACAATACTCCACCGTTACTTTGAAAAACGTGTAGACTAGACATGATCATAAAATGTTTTTGTTCAATTTCAATTTAACAATTTTTAGCGATTATTGGAACAACAATATGATGTTTCTAATGGACAAGGAAAAAAACGAGATTATTCATCACGTTGCAATAGATTGGCAGGTAAAGTTCTTCCTTTAGTGTATTTGCAAGTGTATCATCTACTCATTCAAAATACTTAACCATCGTATTGTTTTTAGGTAACTCGTTATAATACGCCGGCGCTGGACCTGGGATATTATTTTTTCACAAGCGTGAAGCCCGATGTCAGGCAAGCGCATTTACGCGAATTGCTTGAATTGTACAAAGACACTGTTAACAGTGTTACAGAAGAGTTTGGCCATCCAACAAATTTGACATATGAGGTAGGGCTGGATAAGTTTAGAAAATCCAATAGATTGACTGATAATATTTTTAATGCACATGTTCTATGAAATAGTATAATGCTAACAAGAATTCTGTTGTATCCAAAAGGATATTTTAATGGACTACCGAAAGAAGATTGGTTGTGGATTCTGGTTCGGGTTTATTATGGCAGTGGGACCTGGAATGGCTTTATTCAAAGACTTGGACATTTCTAAGGTCGATTTGAAAGATTGGGCCAATATTATGAATGAATTGGTTAATAAGTGGATAGATGAATATCCAGCAGAAGGAGCTAAAACTGCTGAAGAAATAGTGAAAATACTTCAGGAATATGAAGAATTGAGTCTTTAGCTTTGTCAAGTACTTGTGTTGTGTTGGACAGCATGGGTATGTGTATATGCATTTTAATACTTATATGTATTGTACAGTTAAAATTAATGTAAAAGAAACATTTTGAATGTATGTATACAAAAGAAACCAATAAAATTATTTTAGTTTTGACCAAAATCAATCCATGAAAAGCAATATCACTAGGTTTAAATTTTCGAATATTAAGTTATCAACGCATCATAGTAAATTATTTTAGGACAACCAACTCAGCATACATTGGTTAGATATACACAAGTACATTAGTTACTACAGGTGTATTGCATATTGTACTTAACTTTGATTAATTTGCTTCTAGCTGGCAACGACATCATAAAAAGGTGGCTTTGATCTTGTCGTGTCGTGAGTCGTGATTAAAGATAAATGGCTTTAATGATCTATAGTGTTTGTTTATCAAGAATAACCCCACTAGAGTACTTATACGTACAAGTCATATCATAAAAATGCGTAGTATCGTTGTTCATAATTAGGGAAATGTTAGTGATAAACGGGCTACTGATAGCCAAAGTAAAAAAAACCATACTTCAAACAAGATCACAGAGCTCATTCATCACCGTCACTTCACTGTTTACTTTGTATACTTACAATTAGCATTATTATCTGAAATTGTATATTAACAATCTAATTATTGTGACCAATTCGAAGCATAAATGGTAATATCAA
Source organism: Entomobrya cf. arborea Gr-Col-00668 (assembly GCA_034699025.1). NCBI lineage: Eukaryota > Metazoa > Arthropoda > Collembola > Entomobryomorpha > Entomobryidae > Entomobrya > Entomobrya cf. arborea Gr-Col-00668. Next base: position 2,313 of record JAQIWN010004398.1, on the reverse strand, counting down.
ACAGTTCATGTTGTAATTTACATCCTTCTGTCTGTGTTATACACGTATGACTAACAATAATTGTTTGACAATTTTAGCCCGGTTTCTATTCATTAAAATCTCAATTCGTTAAATTAATTTTGGTACTACATTTTGTGTTGTCTAAAATGTTCAAGTCAATGCAACAAAACGGGAATTCGGATTCATCCACTAAGTCCACTGATTTTGATGTAAAAATTAAAGAAATTCTTTGGTCAAATGGCATCCGGGATGAAGTTTCGGAAGTAGTTGTGAAAGACCCAGGTTTACAAGGAGAAGGGTTCGCTAGTCAAACGAAGTACATTACGGTGAAATTCAAAGACCTCGATATGAAACCTCTAAATCTTTTTGCCAAAGTTCATTCATTTAGTGAATCACATAGTCAAATGCTGGACCAAATGCATGCATTTGACAAAGAAGCAAATTTTTTGACCGCTTACGTAGCTGCTGCAGAAAAAATGTGCAATGAAAAGGGGTAAAGAGACGCATTTCTAAATTTCTAATCATTAATGTTCATAAGAGAATGAATCTAACTTGAAAAAATTTAAAAGTGTTTCAGGGCCACAAGATCTTTTCCCAAAATGTTATTACGGAGATAATAAGATGATAGTTCTGGAAAACCTTGTATTGGATAAGGGGTATGTTTTGCTTAGTAAAGCAGAGCGACAGGATTTGGATGCGGCACGGTATTATTTTTTTCTCGAATTTGCTATGAGTTATGAAAAGTAAGTTGTGAAATGACAGTTATTTAACGAAATTTTTCCATACGGTCACTGTAAAAAAAAATTCAGATTTGCCATTCAAACATTGGCCAAGCACCATGCCATATCGTGTGCAATGATTCATGAGGAAAGAGGAGCAGAAAACTTTTTCAAACGATTTCCAGATCTTGATTTTGAAGCATTCAACAAACCGTTTTTCGTTGAAATGATGGGGTCAATGATGAAAAATGCCCTGAATACAAATATTAAAATCTTAGAGGTGTGCAATACGTGTACCTAAATATTTTTTTATTACTCAAGACGATTTTTTCTGCAAATTATTCATTATGCTCTGCGCTCATTTTTTATAACAATCATTCTAAATAGGGCAACGATGTAGACAGCAAAGACGAAGCCCTTCTAATGTACAACAGATTCAAGAATGTTTCTATTATGGGTCTTTTGAATGATGCTCTAAAATATGATGAGGATGAGTTGTTGGTCTTAAATCACGGGTTACAATGAAACATTTTTAATCGTTCAAATTCATAAAAGCAGCAGCATTTTTTTTTACAATATACGGTCTTTAGGGACTACTGGAACAACAACATGATGTTTTTGAAGGATAATGAAACAAGTAGGATCATAGGTCACAAAGCGATCGATTTACAGGTATTTTTTACATATAACTTAAAAACTATTCCTAAATACGCGTAAGAAAGGAAAAGCTCTGTATGCATGAAAAGCATGTATTTTCCATTTTCACCGAACTTCCGTAGAAATAACCTTTAAACCTAATTTTAGGTCACACGTTACAACTCACCGGCTCTGGATTTAGGATAATTTTATGTGGTCGAGTGTGAAGACAGATGTGAGAATGGCTCACCTCAAAGAACTACTGGAACTTTATTTAAATATTTTAAATAAAGTGTCCAGTGACCTAGGTCATCCTACTAATTTAACATATGAGGTATCCTTGATTTCGAATATATTTTTGGGCTGGTAAGATGGGTGAAAGTTGAAACGCATAAGACATAATAATTATTTTAATGATTGGATCTTTAGAAACTTTTCCTGGCGTTGCGTAAAAAGATCAACTTTGGCTTTTGGTTTGCGATGTGCATGGTTATTGGACCTGGAATGGAGATCATGAAGGATTTCGATATAAACAAAATTGATTTAAAGGACTGGCCAACCGTATTCAATCAGTTGATAAGCAAATGGTTGAATGAGAATCCCGATTATGGGAAAACTATTGCTGAGGAACTCGTAAAACTAGCAAAAGAATATCAGGAGCTTTCATTGAACTGAAAATCAGTCGAATAAAAGTCATCATATCGTCTATAGTCAAAAATACGTCCATCAATCTTTTCTATTAAACGTAATGATCGTTCATTATAGTCATCAGTATTATGTGATTCCGTGGCTTAAATAAAATTTCTATTCAAATGTTACGTTTTTTGTTCTTACTACCACATATTTTCATATGCGAAAAATTAATTCATGCCGGTGCTACATACTTGCATAGATAGGAGATTTATAATTCGAGTAGCAGTGCCATACTACTTGTATAAAAATTAACAACCTTTATGGT
>JAQIWN010004397.1:0-11305 GCA_034699025.1 Entomobrya cf. arborea Gr-Col-00668 | reverse complement strand
GTGCTGACAGACAGACAGACAGACAAACATGATAAAGTCAATACTTGCTGACGCTTCGCTTTCAGCTACGTAATAAACTCAACAAAGTTTTATTGCACTCTAGGTTAAATTGTTATGTCCAGCCCGTGGAACCTACATTCAGCATTTGATTATAAATGACACATATACTAAAGAGAAGTGGGAGAAAAATAAAAAATCGCTGTGATCCGGAAATTGGTTTACATCAGGAAATATATAGGGATCTCAAAATTTTACATGCCAGCCTCTCATTCATTTTTCCATTCTATTATTTTGAGGGATCATAAATTCAGAGTTTTACTCTCATAGCTGACATTTACTTTACATTTTGGTTTTTTGTGAAACACATTATTGAACTGAGCATTGTTTTCAGAGATCATTCACAGAACAAAAACTTTTTAGCGTAAAATAAATAAGTGAAATTAATAATTCACCAACTGCTATGCGCCATACATAGGTGCTTCAATGGAATGTCTGTTTAAAAAAGTCAGTCAGAGAAAAAAACACTGATTCTGGGAAATTACTTCCTTCCTTTACAGACACGTCGACACGTGCAGTTTACGTAAGTTACGTAAGGTAGGTATACATAGAAAAACGTAAGTATACTGTATAAATAATTTTTTCAAAGACAAATATAGAGAAATTAACTCGTAAATGGTCAATTTATTGGGATCAATTACGTGCGGTTTTCGATTACCATACACATGTTAAAAAACGTTGATTTTGTAAATCTATAGTTAGCCAATTAATTTTTCTGTAGAAAGCTATGACGTTGTATAATTCTTGATATCCAAAAAAAGATGAAAAAGACTCTTTTGTATCATAAACAACCATTTTATTTTACAAAACTTTACTACCAACTAAACTAAAGTCCTTTCTGCTTTTCTGCACCTGCTGGAAACAGTTTTATTTCATCATTTATTCAGTTTTACTCTTGCGTGTTTAAACATACATGTAGATGTAGGTATGTAAATTGTATAATGCCATCGGGAACTGAATATAAATTACGGGTTAAAAGGGAGCACCAATACCACTGGCACCACAATTGTTGTAAACAAAACAAGCCGGATGCTAGTAGAACGGACGAATGAATGGTTGTGGAAACAAACAGCTTAAAAGCAACATGATATAACTATTTTGTATTTTATCGGTGCATAAACTTTCACCATGCATATTTGTAAATTTATGATAGGTATTTCAGTGTTGATGGGTTTCGGTCTGCCGCATATACCACCGGAGAAACGTCAAAAGTTCGGTTTGCACAGAGATATCATATAAGTACTCTGATTCTTACAAATAAAACAGCCTCCCTTGAAGTCGTCATATGTATCTGCAGCATAAAAAAGGAAACCTAGCAATGCAACCATGATTATTCGCAAAATATGATAGTTTCATTACACTAAAAATGTGCACATTATTACATCTGGTGGCGTCGGAAGAAAATGCGCAATATGTAAAACAGTAAGGTTTAATTTACAGGCTCTGTAAACTTTTCTAAAAATCTACTCTCAGGGAAGACAATTTGAGACCAAAGTAAAAATTGTTCTGGTTGAAGGAATTTGTCTAATCTGAATCAACTTATCGTTAGTAAAAAAACAAAATCACTGATTCGTGAAAAGTAAACAGAAAATATACGAACCTCTTTCTTATTTTATAGTTGTAATTTAAGTTTAATTAAATAAGATAATGGAACCAAAAGTATTTCGAGTGATGGAAAAATTGTTGTGATATTTCATAGCACCGTTATTTACATTAATCCTTTTTTCATTATTTCATATGTCGCATAAATATAACGCGTGCACATTACAATTGAGAGCATGAATGCAAGAACAACGGATACGGTTTTTTATTTTTATGTCACCATGATTTTTTTATTGCTGACTACGATAATCAAAGTTTGTCCGTCTTGAAATAATATAAATGTTCAACAATTTGGCTAATTTCCTTGCTGATTTGATAAATCGTTTTCAACTTTTGAAAAATCATGCTTGACAACGGATCTAACCGTTATTATTGAATTCAGCTTCTCAATTATAATTAGTAGGATAACTAATTTTTTCATTCGCTGAAATGAAACTAAGCTTGCTAGTTTGGAGAAAGCAGACTTTTGATGTTGCAAAATATTATAGACGTTAATATCGAATATTTTATATTTTTTGCCATGATTTTGTGTGTAGTGCTTACAAACATAAAATAAAATTTATTATAAACTAATAGTTAATAGTGTATATTTGAATTACGAATGACCACATGTCTCAGTTATGTCCAAATATGTATATATTAATGCAACATTTTCCATAGAACTACATTATATATTATATATGCTTGGCATTGAGATTGGCTACCTTAGGATATTTAAAAACTTATTGAACTACAAAGACTGTCCATGATATTATGACCTAACGTTTCCTGGAAAAGTTGCATAGTTTACGTTGTCGTAACGTAACGTCAGACAATTTGCAAAAGAAATTGGGAAGATTGCGACAACATCAGTACAATAGTTATATGTTTGCTGATAGATAAAGACCTCTAAGGTGTTAAGCTACAATTTTTTTCAAAAAAGCACTTTTACAAATACGAAACTTTCAAACAGCTTGCACAAAAAAAAGTTGAACTCTGTTTGATTTCACTAACATTCCCAAGTGTACAAACTGCTTTATCTCTTATCATGAATATACTTTTTTTTCGCTGAGTACATCACTACTGGCTATGTATTGGTAAAAGCCTCAGTGTCTCTAGCACTAATGTATATGTATTGACCAATACTCACATGACAAAATGTTACGAAAAAATCGACTGTCATTGATTTAGAAAAAACGTGTTCATACATATTCTTACGAACATCCGCATTGTATAAGACAAACCTTTGGAGACAAACCGGTAAAGATATCAATTATGCATTTCCTTTCTTATAACTCAGCACTAGCATCGAGAGAAAGCATGCATTAAGCAGCATTAAGAAAGGCTTTGTCTTAGGTTTTCGAACAGCCGACAAGTTCATTTCCAGCCTTTTAGCCTTGCTTGTTGTAGTAAAACAGGACAGAATGACATTACATGAGAACATTGCCATCTACTATAAATTATGTACATAATTCGATACGAACAAAAAACAGAACAATAGATTATGACAAACGTATGAAATTGTTCAGCAAAGTAAATACAATACTAGAAAGCATTCCCATGTCAAGGAAGTACGTGACGTGTGCGGACTACGTTTGGAGTCCCCTCTTTAACCGATGTCACTGATTCTACGCACTGTCATAGCATGGCTGTTACGTTACATGTGCTCATTTTTTCCATAAAAAAACATTGTGGTTTTGTCATTGATAAGAATGCCTTCTTGTTTAAACACTCTTGGTATTCAATTTAGGAATACCTAAAATTCCATTATTGACTTCGATTTTTATTAATACCGGTGTATGTTCTGTTTCTCATTAACTTTTTTGTGAACAAAGCGTTTATTTGTTTGCTTATGATCACATGAAATTCCATTGTGCCATGAATTTCTATATGAAAATAGGTTAATGGATGAATTGACCAGGTTGGCTTCTCGCTAATAGTCGGGCAAACCTTTAAAAAACTATACTCATCATCATCATATACCTTTCTTATGAAATGTAGTTACGAGTATTACGCATCAAGTACACATAATATTGCACTCCATTCAAGCTTAGAAAATAAACAACAAACAATGACGAAATTATCTTTCCGTTGGCTTGTTTTTATGCACTATGCACCAGGATTGTTATATTATTTATTTTATGCATTGATGGAAAGGAATATCAGATATGAGACCGGAACAATAAATAATTACGATTACAACCTGAACAGATCTGAATGAAACGCAAAAACTCGAATCGAATGAGACGGGGCTATAGTTCTAAAAGATATGTTGGCGCCATCCTTAGAAGAGCAGCGCATTTTCTTTTCTTTTTTTATATCAAAAATGGCTTTGTGCAAGAAAATGGCGACTATTGTACTTCAATTCACCTTCCGAAAAAACTTCCGTCAACAACCTCATTATCACGTAATGCGTATAAATATATATTTTAGTAGTAGTGACAGCAGTGACAGTGCGTATAATTCCTAAATTTCAGAGCACTACTCTAACAGCTAGAAATACCGTAACGTACCATTACTAACGGTGTAACTAGCTGTAAACTTTCACAGCTTTCATCATCCTTCCGCGTACACATTCTACTTTTCGCTGTTTTACATGATTTTGTAAAAGGAATTTTTCGAGACTGCTTTTTCTTTTACAACATATTTTTGAATTTTTACATTAAATACGTCCCAATGTTCTCGTACAAAAGTGTAACTTCTAGAGTAACTCCTATGTAACTTCAATTTCTTCATTCTGCATTATAACTTCTTTGTAGAATACAGCTACAACTATTGTATACTTGATTTGATTTTCAATGTTTGGAATTTGGAAATGTATTGCAACTGAAATTTAAAGAATAAAATGATTACGAAATATGATATTACATCGGTGAAAATTGTATAAAGATACTTATCTTTATTGTTTGTGACGATACAGACCCAAAAATTAGATTAGGTCCAAGGGATGTCCGAGGGTTCGATTTTTCGATGGATTTATGAATCTACGTACACCTAAAAGAAGATGTGCTCATAATATGATGTGTTACATTTGCTACATGTTCATCTACTAGATGAATGAATGCGGTATTGGAATCATGTTTTTTTAAAATTACCACCACACGTGTGAAGTGTGCCTAAGTCAGGCCCTGTGTACGTACACCCGAGAATTTTACTTCTTAGGTTTCTAATCATTCCTATTGAATACGCAAATTTACAAATAGACTTTTTAGTATTTGCGGTGACCGACTTGCATTCATACATCCTATGTCGTAAAATTTTGTCTGGAAATCACTGCATGTGAAACCATTTAAACAACTTCGCGAGTTGTGGTTAACCCAGTGTCAGGTAAATGACATTTTTAACGCCCACAGAACGCTTCATTCACTTTCTATGCCCCTCTGTCGCTCTCATACTACTCTAGCGTTTAGTTCTCGTCCCACAGTTTAAAAGTTTTATAATTACAATGACACTTAATTAAGTGTTCCCATGTTCCTTGTTTCATATAAGCCCGCAATCACTTTGTTCATATGTAAGCATGTATTTTTTACAGTTCGAACCTTTAGAAACTTCTCGATTTGCCTTGAAAAATGTAGCCTTTACTTTTCTCATTCAATTGTAGTTTAAGGCATGAAAACTGAATGGGAATCAATATTGACTGCAATGCAACGAGGATGTCTTGTAGAATAAAAACTAAACTCGAAAACAGATAACTTGTTGACTACTTTCATCAGTGAACTTTTATTTTCTTTCTCTTCATCGTATAATCTAATTTTTCGCACACATTTCAATCAAGTACATCAAAGGGATTCCGGGTCTGTTTAGAATAAATGTCCTCGCGTATTATTCGATGTGGGAAACAAAAACACTTACTATATTTTCTGGCACTGACACAGCAAAAGTCATTGGCTTTTAAATGTACTTAATGCAATGCAATGATTTTTTTACATTCAAATGGTGTTCTATCAGCAGCAGCTCAAATAATCAAATATTTGGATAGTAAAATAAAGAGCGGTTGAACTAAATGAATTTGGAAAACTACATTTAAATTACATTACGTTTTTCACATTCTTGGAACTACAAAAGTTTAATTTAATTAAATAGGTGTCACTTTTTGTTTGCTCAGAGAACATATTTGCCATCTGTACTATACATATGTACACATTATGCAGCTCAGAATCAAAAAGTTGATATATTTTCCAATATAGCAACCTTCGGGTCTAAAATTGGAAAGCAGACAACTTTCTTTTCTTACTTTAGTTACTGGTACTACTGACATGTCGCCTTAAAAACTTCCTATTTCATAAATGCGATCAAATTACATTTATTTGCATACTGAAGTTGAGTTTGAGTTCAACATCATGGATCGAATAAAAGTTTAGCTTAGTTTGCAGTTCACTGCCAATTCACACCCATTCACTCGAACCTGCAAATAGTCTCGTAATTCTCCTTGGTGTCATTCATAATTATATAGAGACTAAAATAGAATCGCTGAGTGAGCCTACAGGCTAGCAGGTCCCTTATCTTATTTCCAATTAGCGCAGCTGCTACACGACTTAGCCTTGACTTGGAGAAACTCGACATACTCAAGTACAGCAAAGGATAATAGCACGAAACCCGGAGGAATTCTATGTGACAGAGGCCAACAAGCTGTGTAATCTTAATGTTACACACAATTCGTGGTATTAAACTGATCACAACTTCATCACTTCATCGGCTTCAATTTCTGTGCTAAAACATCTTTTTATTGATCTATAGACGATTTTTACCAACAGGGATTAGGGGAAAAAACCCTACACTGTAGAATGTATGACGTGTTTAGTAACAGCACATATCTTAATTGTGTGAGTGCATGAACTGAACTCATATCTTTCTTGGAACTAATCAGCACCCGGCACCCATAACCGTCGTGCTAAAATCAGTATGTAGACTTTCAGTTAAAGACAAATATCGATATACATATGCATTGACCTGCAAAATATAGGTAGACATGTTTTTTATAGCAATTATGCCATGTTTATGTATGTTTCGGTTATTATTACTTATTCACAATCACAACGCTCTCTCGTTTTTTGTCATATTTTCAATTTTTTTGCATAAATGTAAATATGAATCAAGGATTAAGACAAAAAATGCTTTTAGTGCATATCGGTAAAGTTGGAATGCAAGGTATGGAGATCGATAGAAAAAAGTACATTTGGGTTAATGGGAATTGAAATAAAAATATATTCTGCCAGCGTCATTTATTACATCATCACCACTCTATAAACGGTTAATATAAACTTTTACAATTTTGAAACACAGACAAAAAAAATGTTTTATACATTTTAACTACGAAACTACATTAAGGGTAAACCTAAACGTGCAAACAGCATACGCCCGTTTTGGGGAAATTGATTGTTTCCCGCCCTTTCGATTCTTTTTGTTACGGGTATCCGTAATAGTCCATCTCCATTTCGTTTCTCTCAAGCCCTGCACATTTCAAGAATAAAAATAATCTATTTTAGAAATCTATGCAGGAACGTTATTTTTTCAAGTGCATTCGACAATGAAGTCTATTATTCCCAGCCCAAGCCGCAGTTCATTTTTTTGTAAGAAAAATAGGAGAGCGACTACATACCGTTCCATCGTTGCTCAAACTTTCACAATTTCCAGTGCATCTTGCCTTGGAATCAATAAAGAGAGTGGACTTAAGCGTATATTTCTCGTTGGGAGAAATGGGGCATTCAAATCCCAGATTTTCTCCTTCACATGTGGCGGTGATCAACTTGGTGCCATGTACAGCAGGCGGTACAGCATATTTTGGCATGTACACATTGAAATATACACTGTCGGCTGCTTCCACTTCCTCGTCGAAACTCAGGTCAAGCTCAAAATGCAAAGGTTCTCCTCTCCGGATTGTGCACGGCTGCTCACTGCATCCCTTTATCCGAAAGTCGTGAAGCGTAGACCCTGTACCTGTATTAGTGTATAAAAGAAAGCAGTAAATAATATTATTATATCACTAACTTGTATATTACCGTAATCATCGGTTTTTTCGACAGATTTTTGCCCATGTCTAGCCATTTTTGGTAATGCTAAAACCACTCTTACAACCCAATCAGATTTTTTATATGAATTTACGAGTGTTTCCCTTTCCTCGCTTCCTCCCTTAAAGATAAAAACACGGAAATAATCTATTTAAAAAAAAAACTTACAAGTTGTGTTACGTGCGGAAAGGGCCTCTACAAAATTGTTGAGGGAGGATGAAAGAAAAATAAGAAAGCATATTATCTCCGCTTTCATTTTCTTTTTTTACACTGTATATTTTCCTAACGAGATGAGATTCTTCCTGCTCATGAAACGCGAAAAAAAAATCTTTTTATTCGTTATGCTTTTAATGTAATATTTTATGCTTTTTCCACTCCTGCTTTCTTCACTGGCTTCTGTTTTTCATTCACTCAAAAGGGACCCAAACAATTTCCACTATACACACCCTGTTAACAAAAAAAATGCTGCCTTTTATATTTGAACGTGTAGGGAAAGCCCAAACATGTCTGAATTTTTGTCTCGGTTGTGTATCGAAATAAAATCGCTTCAGATGTTTCACAAGTCTCTAACTTCTAGTATTTTCTACCACACACTAATCTAAATAAATGGGAAAGGAGATGTGAAATGAGGGATTGTGAAGTGGATGTGAAAAAGCATAGTGGTTTCTTTTTTGTATTTTATGTTTTATCATTATTTGTCTGTGTATAATGCTATTGTTGAGGTCAGCGGAAACTGAAACACTCCAGCTTTATTTAACAACAAGAATGCAAAATTAATGCGTAAAAAAGTAATTAATATGCTCATTCGTTTAGAAACAAAACAAGTGGTGCTGGATTGGCAATATTGGGAACTGTGTTGTGTTTTTTTTGTGGTGGGATTCATTTCCACTGCATTCACAGTAAGTACAGCACTTAAACTGTTCCATTCATAAGAAATTTATTACTACTAATGACTAATGAATAATGAATCATATCATCACACGCATATTGCACTTGGTTAAATATCCTATATTGCTCGGGTATGGAATTCAGGATTCGGTTGATTGAATGGAGATGGAGACCTACTACTACCAGAGTCCTCATAATAGATTCACTGTGGTTCATTCTCATTCTCCATTCTATCCTTGTGTAATGCTTAGTACAAAAGCTGCAATCTATCATTCATAGTTTTGAATGTTTCTAGAAAATCAAGCCACTTCAGAACAACAATGAAAGCTCTAGATGAATTAGAAAAACTGTGTAAAAGTAGAACAAGCATGTGAGCAATCCATAATAATGTTATTTATGCATTTTGCTTGTGCAGAAATAAAGTATCAAGTTACTACATCGCATCGTTAGTCTCAAATTGCTTTTTAGTGAAATAGTGAAATATTTATAAATACATCCCAGGACCCAGAATCCTCTGACGCGAGAACAGGGACAGCGACACAAACATATGCAACTTCCGTTACGAGCGAAACTGAAGCTACTTAAAATTCTGTTGTTCATTTTCTTCTTGTCCTCTAGCAAATAACGTATTATTTCCAACTGATGTTTCATTACTATAACTCATGCTTATTTATTATTTTCAAGCTCGATTTGTATTCGTAAAGAACCTATAAAAACGTATTTTTTATTTTATGACCAAACTACCAAACTCTGTAGTTGTGCAAAACGATAGTTTAATGTAGAAATCAATAAAAGCATTGCATTTTAAATTTCCCATTACGAATATCTGACTAGAATACAAAGAGCCAAGGAAGAATCAAACAAATGATACAAAAATCGAAGAACGTTCTTCAATTCAACCTTGAGTCTCATATGTTTTCTTATAATATGAAAATTTATTTTATTTCGTCAAAATGCTGGTTTCTTTTCGTTGTGTGTTCTCGAGTTTCAGTTACATAAACTACATTACTTCCGCATGATCAAATGGTCATTGAAATATATAAAAAGATTGTTAGTTACTGACTATATTATAGATTCAATTTATACAATCATCTTACACACTTCGAAGTAAAAATGCTAACTTCATTTTCAAAACCTGATACAAATTTTAAAAGGAACAAAACATATAACTTGCCTTTTCGTTTTAAACTTGTCGTTTGATCCATTACCAACCTTAGCCAAAAAGGTTTTTTGTACGTTGAAAAAAATATCAGAAAAGCGCCATTTCCGTAGGTCATGCCACAAAGCTATAAAAGTGAATACAACGTCGTTTGACTAGGGCTACTTTTTTTTGAGTTTGAACTTTTCTAAAACGCAGTATACTGCCAAAAATTTCTGATGTGCTATTTAAGTAGGTTGCAAGCATGGACACATAAAATCCCAAATCCCTGCTAGCACAATCCTTGTCCTGGACAAGGTCTTGTCGTTTGTGTTGTCTTGCTTTCATTTTTTTATTAGTAAAGTCAAGGGAAAGTTGAAAACTTTCTTTATTAGAACAAGAGCCGTGGTACAGTGTGCGTGACATTAATGTAATTTTAGTCGAATATTGTAGTTATGGTATGACTTTGCAGAAAGTCTGCTTCTGGCTATAGGTAGACGGTTAAGTTATGAGAAGGATGTGGTATGTGGTGTCGTGGCACAATGAAGTTTGGAAGTAAAGTAGAGCTAGTTATAGAAATGAAATGACAATGCATCTTGCATCCCGCTACTGACACTACTACTGCAAATATAACTGTTCGTGGTGGGGTTGCTAATAGGCAAGTATTAAAACTTAACCATATCCATTATTAGTGTGACTATATGTGTTGTTTTATTTGTTCTCCCTTTCACATTGGCAGGTTCATGACAGTTTGGAAACAAAAGCTGTTATGGTCGAGTCAAAGTGGTAGTGGTATTCTGGTATTCTTGATAAATTGGTGCACTACTGACAAAAAGTCAGTTTGCATTGTGTGTCGTTAATGCAATTACAGGAACATGCAGCTATTATGCCTTATTATTTGCAATTTCACCACAGGACGTGTTCCTCTCTGTTGTGACATGACATAAAATGAAAGTACATTAGTTATTTTGTTTCGTGGAATGTATGTACATTTATTCTTGAGTATACTTTTTTCCTTATTAATGTTAACTTCCTTGTTTTTATTTTCGTAACTATTTTTGTTAATTAAGATGACAAGCAATGCTGAAAAAATACGAAATAATCAAATAGTAGATTTTTGTACCAATTAGGACATCTTCCCGTTTTTTCTACTCAACACGTATTATTGTAAACCAATCCATTATACTTAAACATTCATACAGTGCAGCAGCAGCTTATATAGTTAAGGATCTCAAGGTTTTAATATTTAAGTACTCAAACACATGTCCAATCAGTTGACCGTTTTTCTAAATTCAGACTTCAGAGCGACGCGACATAAAACTATGTATATACCCATACGTTAACTAATGTGATTATTCTCGCTCATTTATCTCTCATATTCTCTCATTCTAATGTAACTTATTGATATAATGATAACCAGTTGCTCTGATGATAGCCGATTATGTGCCTTATCTACTAGTCCCCAAACTGAGCATGCTTTCCATTGAACAGCACGTCGATGAAAGAAGTTACTGAATTGCATTCTTTACCTATTTTTTTTACTGTCATAGTCATAATTATTACGTAGCTGAAAGCGAAGCGTCAGCAAGTATTGACTTTATCATGTTTGTCTGTCTGTCCGTCTGTCTGTCTG
>JAQIWN010004396.1:0-11306 GCA_034699025.1 Entomobrya cf. arborea Gr-Col-00668 | reverse complement strand
TTACAGATTACTGATTACTTTAAAGTAATCTGATTACATAATCAGATTATGTAATTGTAATCACTACCCATCCCTGAGTATTTCTATGAATTATTCCAGTAAATCATTAGAATTGGTATTCATTCCTGAAGAAACTATGTTTGTACAGTTACATATTGATTTTGTTGTTTATTTCCACGTGCTATGTAGAAATGTATCGTTTTTGGATTGTAATGCAAAAACTTTAAAATATTTAAGCATATTTTTTTATTCAGTAGTGTTCATTTCATGTGTTCAAAAGCAAACAGAAAAGGATTTTGCATTTAATTAATTTTACTCTCTTGTATCCCTACATTTCAAAATAGAAACACTAAAATGATAGATACACAATGAGACTAGTTCTATTGAATAATTTATCTGCAATTTAAAGCAAGCCAGATATAGCGAATTTGAAACCAAATTTGGTACGTTTTGCACGTTTTCAAATGTTTGTAAATCTAATTTTACCATGTAAACTCAAAAAACTAAGTATTTATTATTTATTCCTTAACCAACTCACTGTATAGAAGAATCAATCATTCAGGCGCAAAACTTGTTATTTCGTGCTATAAGTTCAAATATCTGAAACAATGTTTTTTAAAAAATAAACTGTTACAACAACATAGCGGCTGGAATATTATGTAACTTTAAGTTTTGATTTTTTCATCAAATCGATTGATTTTCAATACCTAGTTGTTCGATAAATGTCATTACTTTAGCAAAACGTCAAATACATTTGAGTTGGCAAACTGAAAAAAGTGTTCTTGACAGGCAATTTTTTTTGCAATATCTTTGGTGAAACAATTCTGAAAGGAATTGGAAAATTTCGAACGTCATTTAAATTAGGCTTTAATATTTTAACTTTGAGTTTACTCACTATATACAATGGTTTTACTTGGTAAAAATGGTCTCCTAGACGAACTCAAATACAACTTCGTATTCGCTGACTGGTGTGGTAGCTTGCCATTCATTTGGAACAACTTAAAAAATCAATTGGGTATGAAAACCGCCATTAAATTAAAATTGTACGAAATTCGTCTTTGGATGGCTATGCTTTATGTTATCATTGCTACAGTTCAAGTAGTTCGAGTATTCAAAGGAGCTCCTCTCATTGTTATTACACATAGTATAATGTTTCTGGCTTGTAGCATTGTTTGCATCTGTTGTCAATTTGTAAATTACACGGAACTACCATACGTTATCCAGCTTTGCAACAGTTTCATGGACTTCGAACAAAGATTGCATTTTGTTGGAAACTCAACAGCGAAAAACGTGCATCAGAATTTTAAACAGGGTTTCGAGAAACGCCGGTTAATAATAAAGTATTTAATACGACTTATGACCTGCACAGGAATAACTATGCCGATTATCTATCATTTGGACATTATTCGGAATCCATGTTTCCCTTTGTATGTTGGATACTGGCTAAGCAATCAATGTGATGAAAGTAAACTTGGAACTGCATTGAAACCGACTTGGAATGTTGCAGAAATTTGGATCAAAATCGGAATATCTTTAGTTTCGTATATTTTTTGGAGCTTTCTTCTAGTTGGAATGCTGTATCAGGTGTCGCTGGAAATGATATTGCATGGTCACTGCTTTCGAAGTTATATCTTGGAATTTGGACGGTACAAATTTTTAGTTTAATTGTATAATTATATAATTAATGCTTATTTTGAAATTGTTTTTGATTGATTAATAGAATGCTCATTGGTGAAGCAACACTAAAAACTTGTATTGAAGTACGGAAAACGACTCTATTTTATCGCCAACTTCATATTATGGCCATTCAGTATCGCTTGAATTATTCGCGTATGATGATTGGAACTGGAATTCCTTGTATGATTGCTATGGAAACTGTATGCTTGTACAATACTATATTGCTAATATCTGGGAATAGTGCAAATGATTCATTGGGTTACAATCTGTTGTATGCGTGGTGTGGAATAATGCTACTTGTAAATGTTATCTTCATGTTTGGCATACTAGCAGATGTATTTAATGTTTCAACAAAGGTCCTACGAAAGCTTAATGCTAATATAAGATTGAGAAAGAATCCTTGGTTACGTAGGTGGTTAAAATCATGCCCGGTTTTGAAAATATATATTGGTGGAAGTAACTACTTGGATAGATTGACACCATTGACGTTAGAAGATTTTGTGATTAATCAAACTGTGAGCTTACTGCTTCTTAAAAATTAGTTTTTTTTGTATAAGATTTGGTTTGAATTTAGAATTAGGTATTGCAGGTAAGTTTACCGAAACTACAAATTATTTAACTAATTTCTAAATTATAAATATATTAACACCATATAAAAAGTTTTTTTTTTGCTGAAATGGCGTCAAAGTTGCTTAAGTCAAAGTATATATATTTTTTTAAATCTATGAAAAACTTTAATGACACGTTTGTTTACCGTAAAACTGTTGCATGACAAAATACCATCTAGAACCCTTTATTCCAAACCTGCAAGTACCTTCTTCAATGTGTAATATTATTTGAAACAAAACGTTAGATTTTATTTTAAACGACTTATTTCAACGTTCAAAGCGGCAAACATTCACATTTTGGTGGAAATAAAAAATAGTTATGCAAAACATCGGGACATTGCAATAATTTTGAAACACTTGCTTTGTTTATTAATTGTTTACAAGCAGCGCCACCACAACGTCTGACATGATAGATCAATAAGTAACCACTGTTAGATGAACTGACGAATAAGTTATCTATCATCAAAAACTGCAGCCAAAAATTCGAACGCATGTAAAAGTTATGTACAATTTTTAAACTCTATAAACATTTTGAGATAATGTGTATTAGCTACATGGAAAAATATTTTAACTGGTCGTAAACGAAAAACATATGAGAGTTAGGTCATACACACGTAACAAGAAGAAGACATAAGAAGTAAGCAAAACGAAAGGAAATTGGCGCTAATCAAGCTAATAATTATATTTTAGCTTCCAAAAACTAAACTTGTCCTACTGACGTAACAATTAGATTGCTTGATTAAAATGTCTTAGTTATAGCTTTTATACAAGTATGACCAGGGCTACTACTTCATATGTATCAAAATAGTATTAACTTGATAAAATATGCTTAGCAGTATATTTTCGTGCGCGAAAAAAACTATATAGTTAAGTGCAAAGAAATTTAAAGCTTCTTATAGTTTATCGTTTATAACATTGTGGACGTATAAATAAGAAAACGATATTTTCATTAATTTTTTTCCTTCCTTAGTTTTTCTAAAATTGCAAGTGTTTAAAAAAATATTTATTTTGATCTTCTTGGAAATGGACAAAGAGTCATGAATATCTTTACTTTTGTCATACCAGAAATTCCTCACAAATAATAATCGTAACTTACCAATGACGATATTATGTATCACGTTTCCCTCAAGCCGGGTTCCTTAAAAGCATTTATAAATTTCTAGCTTAGTCAACGAGCTTGTCACGCTTTTTTGGTATAACTTCTGTTATGTTTGCAAGATATAAATGTACTATGTATACATTCAACACGAGACATAGATTAGTGTAAAAGTAGATTTCGGAGCCAAATAAAGATTAATTTATGTACTTTACCAAGCATAATGAACAAATAGAAAACGAATGTTGAATCGACATCATTATCGATTTTTGGCTCTCGACCGGTGAAATGTATAATTTATGATTTTTATTAATGCATTCTTATGAAT
Organism: Entomobrya cf. arborea Gr-Col-00668; assembly: GCA_034699025.1. Lineage (NCBI taxonomy): Eukaryota > Metazoa > Arthropoda > Collembola > Entomobryomorpha > Entomobryidae > Entomobrya > Entomobrya cf. arborea Gr-Col-00668. The sequence goes on along the minus strand of JAQIWN010004396.1, from coordinate 7,597 downwards.
GCATTAATAATTCAGATTTTATACGATTGCTATAAAGTTTCATAAAAAGTCTATATTATAAATTAGATTTTGCTACGTATGCTATAACATGAATCATATTCCTTGTGACGGTGCTCCACTATCTACTACCCTCTGTTCTAAAGACCGCTCATTTTATCATTTCAGAATAAAACCAAACATTATAAAAATGATTCCTAAATCGCAAAAGAAATTTAAGCGTTTCGGTCGTCTTATTCAAAAAACGTATGTACAAAAGCTTTTTATTCGCGATCAAATTGGGGTAATTGATTAGAAATGGCAAGACTCAATAAATAATTTTTGTTAAACTTATATTAAAAAATTCAAGAGCAAAGAATATAGCCTCCTTTTTTCCAAGCTTTGGCTAAATTTTTTAAATTTAAATAAAACTAAACTGAGGCAACCAAAAAAAAACAAGTTACGTAGGCGTGCCGTAATACTAATGCATAAATACAGCTGAATGAAATAACTAAAAAGCAGTAATAATGGTGCATTTACCTGGAAGATACTATATAGCATTTGTGGGGAACATACCGACCGAATATACCAAGTAAATATGTTCGATAACATCCATTATTTTTTTAGTATTGACAAGTTCGCTGAATTGCGCTTGCAAGCTTAACGTACGAGAAAAAACTATTGAGTCAACTAGCTGACAAAACGATACACATAACAGTCAAATACATTTGCACCCACAAACTTATTTTACCATTAAAACCGTTTAACTTTTACAATAAGTCTAGTCCAAAAGCTTTTTTGGTATGTATAATCTAAGCGAACTTTTGAATAAATAAAACGAATGAACAGTATATATGAGATTGACATGTTAAACGTATTAGCCGCGACCATCTAAACCAAAAAACCTTTAAAAGGCTTATTAGAAATTACGTGTGTCATATAATGGTTACTTTTTTGTTCTTGATTGGTTCGTCTATAAATTTTTATTGTAACATTACCATTTGACCAAACAGATGCACTTACCAGACGGAAAATAATGTCTTTAAAAGATTAATATTTTCAATTTTAAAAAAATACGCAAAAAGAGTAGAAGCTATTGCGGAAAAAAGTTGCTATTGATATCGCTTTTAAGCATTACTGTTCTCAGACAGAAAATACTGTCACATTACATTTAGTTTGGAAATATACGGTAAAGCTCACAATTTAAGAAACAAAAACTTTGATTTTATTCTCCCTCCACAATGGTTTTACTTGGTAAAAAGGGTCTTCTTGAAGACCTGAAATATAACTTACTAATTGCCGACTGGTGCGGTGCGTTTCCATTGAAGTGGAATAACTCGCAAAACCGTCTTGAAATGAAAAGTCACAAAAAACTAAAGTTATACAGAATTCGTCTACTTATAGCAATGTTGTATTTCATCTTTGCTGCAATTCAAGTTCTTTGAGTATTGAAGAGAGCTCCTTTCATTGTCATTACACAAAGTATCATGTTTTTAACTACCAGCGTTATGTGCATCTGTTGTCAATTACAAGGAACTGCCAAATGTTGTAAATCTTAACAACAGCTTCATTGACTTCGAACACAGGCTTTCTTTAGTTGGCCATGATCTCGCGACTCGCCATGACCAAAGAATAAAACGGGCTCCAGAAAAGACCTAATCATTTGGACCTAATGCGTAATCCTTGTTTCCCACTGTACGTTGGATATTGGTTAAGCGGCCAATGCGACGAAAATAATCTTGGAAAGGCGCTAAAGCAGAGTGCGCCTTGGGTTAAATGGGTAAATGAAAAAACCCATAAAACCTTGGGTAAAACCCATACCCAGCCCACTCTCAGCAGAAGTGGGTAATATGGGTTTTATTTATAACATACCACATATATATACCATAGAGTGTATTTATTGGCGGTAATATTCAAATTTTATGGGTTTTTTAATTTATCGCACTCTGCGCTAAAGGCAATTTGGAGTGCTTGGGAAGTTTTGACAAAAGTTGGAATAACGTTGCTTTCGTATTATATGTGGAGTTTTGTTTTAGTTGCCGTGGTATATCTGCTTTCTTTGAAATGCTTAATGCACTGTCTCTGCTTTCGACCGACTGGCACCATTAAATGTGGAAAATTTTATTATTAACCAAACTATGAATATATTTTTTCTGAATAATAACTGATTAAAATATTTATTATATACTGCCAGCAAATAAACTAAGGTTCTTATGGCTTTCTTTTAAGATACCACATGTATAAATGAGCTTTTCAGAAACTATGTAATTTCAATAATGCTAATGCAAACACTGTTTATTTGAAAAGAATAATTTAAAAATATTAGTTTGCAGAGTTCATGCACGATATTTCACAATACTATTCATTATCGTAATCATACATAGCATCCATAATTACTAAAACTCTATTTCATATATTTAAATGATCAACTTATTCCACTTCAATTTTATTTTTAATGAAACTGACATATTGTTAAAATTTGATCGTACTTAAACCAGAATGATGACTACGTAATTCTGTAAGGTAAAATTACTACAACATAACAAACAGACATATTGGAAGCAAACTGATCTTTTAATTTTTCACTAAATCGTAACCGTTCAGAATCGTAACCTACGCGTAAAATTGTCCCAGAATTGACTAGTCTCTTTTAGGGATTTTCAAGTTGCATTTTTTTAGTTCCCGTGTGATAAAACTTAATGCTTATCCTGGATTAAGGAAGAATCCTTCGTTACGTCAGTATTTGAAATCATGCAAGGTTTTGAAAAGATAGATTGGTGGAAGTAACTATTTCGATAGATTGACACCATTGACATTGACGTTAAAAGATTTTGTGATTAATCAAACTGTGTAAATGTTTCAAAATAGTATTTGTTTCATAAAATATGTTAAGGAAATTAATTATATCGTTAAGAGCAAAGAAATTTAATGGTATAGTTTACCTTTTATAGCGATCACCGTTTGCCTGTACATATAAATAAAACGATAATTCGATGATATTTTTCATCCTTAGTTTTCCTAAAATTGCACGTGCTTTAAAATATTTATTTTGTTCTTCTTGGAAATCCATTTCGTTAGGAAAATGCAGCATTCAAAAACTTTGTACTGTTGGTAAGTAAAAATAGTCAAAAATACCTTTTGTTGTTTCATACCAGAAATTCCCCACATAATTAAACGCGGCTTCCAAAATTCCATATTGTGTATCCCTTTTTCTTCAAGCTCGGTTCAGTAAAACACTTTTAAAAAACTCTAGCTTACAAGGAATACTATTCCACTACCCCGAGCTCCCAGATAAATGAAATATATAAAAATAAACTATAAGCAGCAATTAGCTGGCTTTGCATCCAAGCTAAGCATGCGTTGACGCTTTATTTTAGTCGTCAAAATTAAGCTATTGAACATTAATGTTACAGCAAAATGTTTTTGGAATCAGGATCATTGTGAATTATGGTTTATTTTTATATATTTCATTTATCTTGGAGCTGGGGGCAGTGGAATAGTACTCCTTGTTCGTCACTAAGCTCGCAACGTTTTTGGGTCTAAACTTCTGGTGTGTTTGCAAAATATAAATTTACTTTACCTTGAACCTGACAAGTAGTTTAGTGTAAAAGTCGATTTCGATGTCAAATAGAGATTAATTTATATATTTTACCAATCATAATGAGCAAATAGAAAACGCATGTTAAAGAGATATCATTTAAACAATATTGGTTTATTGCTGCTCTCAGTCAGAGACACGTATAATTTCGTTTACGGGGATTTTACATAAAATTTATGACAAAAGACATACATAATTTATATTTATTTTTTAACTCGTAATTTCATTGTTTATGCAAAAACGGTGTAAAAATAAAGAGAAAGGCGCATGCTGGCAGTTATCCGAATTGTGGGAGTCCAAGTTCATTACATTACCAGAAAATACTAAATTTATTAGTACATATATTAAACTAAGATAAATTCACCGTCATCAAGCAAAAGTCTACTCTAACCCAATATTTTATATAAATTTCCTACATAAACCGAAATAAATGTTTTTTATGATTGTTTAAATCTAAAACCATTTAATACATAAACCAGCTTGTCGCAAAATAGTGTTACCGACCAAAAACATAATTTGTTAAAATAATTGTGCGACGAAAAGATGCTAAAAAGTACAAAAACAAGTTTTAATACACGTAATTATAGGCTACACTACACAATTCAACATAGGTCAATGTGTTGAGTCACAAAATTGCATGTTATCAAATTTGTTACGCGTGTCTGTTACAATATCTTTTTACATAACAATCATGTCATGCATTTTAAACGATTGTTGTACACGTGTGCTAGCAGCTAATTGGATCTATTTAAAGGCCTCGTGGCAATCTGAGTAATATTAATTGCACTCTGAAAGTTGACGATAAAGAGTAAGTTAATTGTACTTTGGGTTCAATTGGCGCTCTACATGTTGAACACGGTATCCAGCAATTATATTAGGTCACCCAGCCTTACATATAGCTATATCTATTGCTCTCTTGGGAATCCATCCATTAAACCCAAAAAAAATTGCAGTTTAAAGGGTCTTTATAATAGCTTAGCAAATATTTAGAGAGTATAAGCTTCGTTTGTTTCGCAATTACGTCACCAGACGTTAGAAGGATATATTCAAACAGGGTGTATTCAACAATTTTTGTAGACTACTAAATTATTTGTATGGTTTTACTCAAGAATTCGCACAGCAAAACTTTTCATTCCGTATGTTTAAATATATAACATGTAGAATTTGGCAAATCAAACGAGCATTCTAGTATAGCTTATGCAGTGCTTTTAGATCCTGAAATATGCATCAATCGACGGCCAAGTTCTACTTTCTTTCATGCTCATAGTTAACGGATATATTGGTAGCTTTACCAATAGCAGCTTAATAGTTTACAATAAAGAATTCCTACACGTGGAGCCTATAACATGTTCCAATTAAAAATTGTGTTAAAGTCAACAACAGACTTTGAAAATAACAATTATGCAAAACAAATGACTTATACTGGCAAGAATTTCATGAGGGATTCCATGTAACAACAACTTGTGTTTGGAAACAGTGTATGAAGCGCAGTAGTCCATTTACGTTGAAACAACATTTTCGGAAGATTTGTCGTTGATTAGATAAGTTATGGTTAACTGAACGGTTTGTAAAAAACATTTTCCAAGCATTTCTGTTCTGAACTACAAATTCAAAACACGTACAAAAAAAAGTTTTAATAAATAAACTAAGGTTGTCCTGGAATTAGTAACGTTACAGTATTTCCATTTTTTGCAAAATGATTTTGCTCGGAGAAAATGGTCTTCTTAAGGACCTCAAATATAACTTACTAATTGCCGACTGGTGTGGTGCTTTCCCATTCAAGTGGAACAATTCACAAAATTGTTTTGAAATGAAAAGCGACCAAAGACTAAGATTATATGGATTTCGGCTATTTACAGCAACACTTTATTTCACATTTGCTGCAATTCAAGTTGTTCGAGTTTTAAAGGGAGCTCCTTTTATTGTCACTACACACAGTATCATGTTTTTAACAACTAGCGTTATGTGCTTGTGTTGTCAATTTGTCAATTATAAGGAGCTACCAAACGTTGTAAATCTTAGCAACAGCTTTATTGATTTCGAACACCGGCTTTCTTTAGCTAGTCACGACGCGGGAAATGTCCAAGACCAAAATTTCAAACAAATATCACAAAAAACACGGTTATTGATAAAGTATTTGATACGGCTTATGACCTGCACTGGAATTTCTATGCCCATTTTCTATCATTTGGACTTGATGCGTAATCCTTGTTTCCCGCTATACGTTGGATATGGGTTGAGCGACCAGTGTGACGAAAATGATCTCGGAAAGGCACTAAAGGCCACTTGGAGTGCTGGGGAATTTTGGACAAAACTTGGAATATCATTGGTTTCCTTTTATGTGTGGAGTTTTGTTTTAGTTGGAATGGTGTATCTGATATCCTTGGAATGTTTAATGCACTGTCTCTGCTTTCGAAGTTACGTCGTTGAATTCGGACGGTAAGATAGATTTTGTAAAACAAAATTAAAAATTCGACAACGCTTAATTTGAAATTATTAATGTTTTTATGATTTTCAGAATTATAACCAGCCAAGCAATTCTGAAGAATGGCAACAAATGGAAAACCACTTTACTTTACAGACAACTTCAAGTTATGGCCATTCAGTATCGTTTGAATTATTCCCAGTTAATGATTGGAACTATGATACCTTGTATTATTGCTATGGAAACTGTGTGTTTGTACAACACCATATTATTAGTATCAGGGAGAAGTGCAAATGGTTCGTTGCATTACGATTTCATGTATGCTTGGACAGGGCTCATGCTTTTATTAAACGTGATCCTAATGCTTGGTATGTTGGCGGAAGTATTTAATGTTTGCACTGACGTGATCAGCAAGATGAATTCCAATCCTAAACTGAGAAAAAGTCCGTGGTTTAGACGGTGGTTAAATTCATGCCAGGTTTTGAAGATTTATTTTGGTGGGAATAACTATTTTGACAAATTGACACCTTTGACAGTGGAAGATTTCATTATTAATCAAACTGTGAATTTATTGCTTTTAAATAATTAGTGATAAAAATATTCAGAATATTTTACTTTAACTTTTACGTAAGCTTTTGAAAGGTACGTTGATGAATAATTAAAACAAATGCTTTTGAGCTTTCTAAATAATAAACTTTCTCGTACGAATCAGCTATAATTTATTATTAAAAAAGGAAAACATTTGCTTTCTTAAACAAATAGTTTGGAGCGTAATATTTACAGAGTTAATGCTTGTTATTTCATAATTTTATTTATCGACCTAATCAAATATTATCCACAAAATAACGGCATTCACTAAAGCGTTTTTTCGTGTTCGTACTATTAAAAAGCCAACTAATCTGCTGAAATTCATCTATTCTCTTTTCAATCAAAATTAGCGAAGACACATAATTTTTAAAACATTTTCAAATTGGATTTAAGTTTACAATTTAATTTGTAATGAAGAGCGTTTAAAAATATTTGGTAGAAACTAAATCAAATCAATAGCCTATTAGAACATCTAAAATGTTTGAAACGCTTGACAACCACACATATAATTTTAACTAATAGGTTTTTTTTGCAGTCAAATACACTTGTGTTATATACCAATGTAACTAGGTTTAATGGACGGTATATTCGTATTCTATAAATTTTGCTTTCGTGACTACAGCACAAAAAACTTAACTGATTTTGCTGATATTATAGAAAACTTAAACTGGGGGGCATTTTATGAGTTAGAGTGCATTGATTCTAAAGTGTCGTACATGAATTTAGCTTTAAACACTGCGCATGATATAGCCTTTCCATTGAAAAGTAAAATTGTCATATCAAATGATCGTAAATGGGTTAATTCTAAATTAAAGACATTATTTTCTCTGAGGAAAAAACTAAAAAGAAACTCCCATGCAATTAAGGAGTGTAATGTTGAAATACGGCATGAAATAAAGAATGCTAAAAAGTCGTACCATACTAAAGTGCTTGATATTATTAATAGAGATAAAAATTCGTTTCATAAAATAGTTAACAAGATGTGTGGGTTAAAGAAAAAGTCTTCCTCT
>JAQIWN010004395.1:0-11308 GCA_034699025.1 Entomobrya cf. arborea Gr-Col-00668 | reverse complement strand
ACTTATGAATTAAACTATCTATATAGCAAGCCAAGCCAGGGCACGCACACGTACGTACATAAAAACACATTCTCACCTCCTCTGGCAAAAAAAGTATTTGCGAGAAAGGGAGAAGGTCGAGGGAACTCAAGCTGTCTGATGATGTATGATTACAAAAATGGCTTTTATGGTAAGAGTTGTTGACAGCTTAAATGAATATTGGAGTAGCAAAAGCTTTCTTTCAACTGCTCCCTGTCTCCTCTGCTCTCGCACGTTCTGTGTGCCTGTGTGCAAAATAATGTACGAGTTAATGCATTCACTTATATATCTGACAGCCATACAATTTGGGATAGTCAGTGGTAATCAGCAGTCATTCACATATTGTATGGATGTGCACATTTGTTGAACACAAATGCAAAATAGAACTGTCAACGTCAAAGGACGGGAATAACTATGAAAGATTGGTAAATACATTTGAATTTCGTAGAGGATTTGGGTCTGGGTGTATTGCTTTCTAAATCTTGATAGCAGCCTTTCACTACTATTTAGTATGAATAAGCATCTTTATTATAAGCGCTACAGTGAAATTTCCACGTGAACCTGCTAATTGAGTAAATTAGTAGTTACGCTAATATTCCTGGAAAAAAAATTAAGTAATTTTGGTGTTTGAGTCCGTTAATCATGCTTTTGATAAGTTGTAAATAGTATTATCAATGTCAGCCGTACGCATTCAAACCTTCATTATACCTTCCCAAAATTATTACTACTCTCGAGTTCGATTGCTAGAATCGCATGAGATAATAGTAATCGAACTCAAAAAACCCGATTATCTGGAATTCGCAACTTTTCATTTTCCTACGATCTGCTTTGTGTAAACAGTAGTACTGCACTTGCGACACAAGTTTAGATAAGTCCATAGCCGAGTATTGAATTACACAAAAATTGTAAAAGCTTAAGTTCCATGTAAAAATACCATTTGTGTTAAACGCTGATTAAATTAGGTGAGACGTGCTGTTAAAAATTTATAACAAATAGTGTGACTAAAATGACTAGCACCGTGAGAGTCTACTGTCCATTCAGATTTGAAGGTATTTAAAACCATTGTGGTATGACCTACCATATTGGAGCTGCTTGATCGGATAAAGTGACGGCTCTGTCAAATTTTTGTGACCATGACTGTGTGGTACATTAGCTCAAATGACGTCAGATTTATCTGACATGACTAGAAATGTTACGAGAAATTTATAATGCTCTGGCGCCGTCCGACGAATTCGCACTATTGAAATGTCACAGGGTTTCCTTTTGTTTGTATTGTTTGTCATGAAATGTTTGTATGAGTCTTGTTGATTATGTATTTCGTTGGAAGCAGTAAAAATTCAGCCAAAAATAGCATAGGTATTTCTAGCCCTTGTCATTATGATAGCATACCTACAAATTGAGTACTACTTAAATGGAGAAAGCTGACCGAGAAAGCTATCCTATTTCCTCTTTGGGCAGTTACACTCGTATCCACTACCACGTAAAATATATATAGCATGCATAGAACCTTTCTTTTGCTACTGTTTCGAAATTCCACTTCTCAAAAAAACGACAATTATTCTGGTTGTACAAGAGCTTACTGTAAATAAAGCTGTTGTAGAAAGAGAGTGAAAGAGAGACAGTACAAAAGTCACTACTTTCCCCGTTGTTTCAAACAATATCAAGCCAAGAAAAATCGGTTTGCTGTGTATATTTACAGCGGTCCCTCTTGTATCAGTATAACGAGGGCCGTTGTCTCATTTGGCGTTCCATGAATAATTTGTGAATACGAAACAGTTTTCTATTCCCGAATGTACATGCTATGCACACTAATACCTTTTCTTCATAGTCACGTTCTAGACAATGCTGGCTCCAAAAAAAACACAACAAAATCATGTACAAAGGGCTTATAAACATATATCTATTAATGCAGGAGGAGAAGCAGATATACCCGCAAAAAAACCAGTACAACAATATCATGACCTATGAAAGAGTATCATTTACGGCTTAGAGTAACGTTACAATTTAACAAACATGTTTTTACTTTTCTTGTCTCTCACTTTCACTGCTTATTATGTTTACACGGAATACATACATATATAAGCTTGTACATATGTATGGCGAAAATTTGCATGCATTTTATTTTTTTGTCCCTCATCATGTGTTGTCCATTATTATAGAGCAGTGGAACAAGTAAAGTACAACGTGGCCTCTTCTCACTTAAAACAACTTTATTCAGTTTATTCTTCTTGAGAAAGGCGCATACAGACAACTCCATTTTCTAATATTCTCTTCTCTTTGTAAACGCCAAACTGACTGAACTACTTGGGTATTTGAATGGCGTGTGTGAAGTGTGCTCAAGAGAGAATGCATCTCACTCAAACATCAAACAGTAATGGAATCCACCTTTCCTCCATCTAATGCATACATTATTTTACCATCCTACTTTCTTGTTCCCCTTGTTTGTATTTCCCAAATTACACAACATCTGTATTTTCAAACATCACGGACTGCAAACATTAACGGTGTAGGCCGGAGAGTAACGCTATAATATATTCATCCGACTTGAATCGCTATGCAATTACTCAAGTAACAAACTGTTGACCTTATCGTAATAACGATAATGATCCCTATCCTCATTATCTACATTATGCATCATCAATACAACGTCTTACTATACAATGTATTCGTTAGCCATATTCTTAACTAGCTCACTAGCAAGATTTTTTTGCAAGATTGTATCCTCTTCCTTCCCACCTTTTGCAGAAAATTTGGAGTAGTAATTGTGTCCTTTTTTGTGCTCCGATAGGTTTAAAATGAATATTTTGAAAGGAAACAAGCCTACTTTCATCCAATGTACCTTATACCTTTCCTCTGAAATGTGTAGTTTGTATGTGTAAGTCTATGCAATTTTTGTTATTGCCTTCGGATACAATGAGCAACGATGGGAATAAAGGGGTTGTTGTGTGGAAGTAGTTGCTGCCGCAGTAGCAGTAGAAGCATCGCTAATAAGTTTTCTTTATGGCGAAATTGGCTTGATTCATGGTTTGGTTTAGTGAGTGAGAGGAAAAGAGTTTTGAAGTGAATGTACTATGCTTATAATAATAACAAGTAGCAATAATAGCGTATATCTAACATATCATACATGTCTGATACGTAGCTGAGTCGAAGCTGATTCAGGATTTAGGAAGGAGATTCAGTCAAATTTCCTTCTGGTCGTATTTTGGCTCACAGTCAGCACTCAGCACATTTAATAATACATACATTATGTAGCTATTCTTTACACTATTATATAGTAGTAGGCGGGTATACTATAATAAAATGTAAAATACCGGTACTCACTTAGTTAGTGAGAAATGCAGACACAGAGCGAGAAAATGTCGATCTTCCGGTTTCCTACTAGCTTTTCTATCTAATTCAACATACAACGTCGTCATCTTACATAAATGAAGGAGAGATGAGGAGATGGGTAATCCAGAAGACCTCAGCGAAGAGGATTACATTTTCTTTACTACAAAAAGATGAAACATACAGACACACACACCACAACAAAAATAACGCATTGCATTGGCATGCATATTACCATGCCAAGATGATGATGAAGTATCTTAAAGAATTTCACCAGTCACTTCGTTAGATTGTGAAAATTCGTTTGTATGTTCATACATACGGCACTTGCCTTTTCTATTTATTATAGCATGCAAACAACCCGTAAATGGTAATCTGCATTTCCACATATGCAAAATACAGTGTGCATAGCATGCATAAGTTAAATTTTGTATTAAATAGACGCACATATTGTTTTGCTCCTATAAATGTGCATTATTATTTGCTCTGTTAAATTTTTTACGGGCGTGTTACTTTGGCGGTGGTGAATGAGAATGGCGAATGTATCCATATCGATATAGTTTTATATAGTGCAGTGTGAACGCAGACGGGATAAAGCAAAGAAGTTGGATGAAGTGATCTTCGATGCTACATTATTTCTCGTTCATTATTTCTCCCTTGGGCTCAACAGGACTCCCAACAATTTTTCCTATTATTATATTATCCTGTGAGTTAGGCACACAAAGAGGAAAAATAAGGAGGAGGTAGATGCATACAGGGAGGAGGAAATGAGGAGACGGATAGGATATGAAGGGTATGATAATATGAGCCAAACTACAAAACTACCTCCATCATCCACCGCTACCTCCTCCAAGCCTTATGTATAAATAATCTGCAAAAGCAGGCCATGCCAGACAGAGGCATACAATAGCCGAGAAATAAAGCAAAGGAGAAAAAAGCAGCCAGAGTGGATCGTTGAAGCAAAACATAAGATTAGAAAATAAGAAAAAAACCCTTGTCCTTCTTGTTTCCCAAATGAATACTAGAAAAAGAAACATCGTATGAATTGTTAATCAACTTGAATCTAACAAGGTCTTCTCGTTGTTGTGCTTTTGCTTTTTGTATGTACATTGTACACAACTATCAAGTTTTTTTTTCTGCTGTTTCTTTTAAAAGTACACGAAGAAAGTCTAAATGTAATGCATACTAGAAGACAAACACAAGGTTTTCTATCGAATCAGTTTTGTACAGGGCGCAAGACAAAAACCCATTTTATTTAGCAACCCATATATAATTCCTCCTTGAAACGGTTTTCCTTCTGCGTAGTTGTTTTCCTGCAAGTGTATACTTGATTGGATTAAATTAATTTACCAATAAAGAAAACTGCTATCAAAAAAGAAAGCGATCAGTTTTTCGTATTTATGGCCTCTTTTACCTTTCTGTACATAATTTCAACATTTATAGTATGTGCCATGCAAATACCTTGCGTCACAATTTCGCAAACTAAAATTTTATCTCCTGAAAGTGTGTAACTTCCAATGAACTTCCAACACTTAACGGTTTACACAATCATACATACGCACTCACTAAAAAAGCTGTCATGGACACATTTTCCAAAGAAAGTTTGAAACTTCCTCGTCCTTTTCTTGCTGGAAGAGCTCCTCGGGGAAGATGTTTTTATTCTTCTAATACTTGGTGAATAAAATAGAGAAAAAATATACAAATTCGCGTTCCCATCCATTTTCATTACTGCACAGTGATTCAATCAAAGGAAGTATTTGAGATATTAAAGATACATCTATTATATCCTGTGTGCTCATACTATTTGTAAAGATAATAATAATAGCATACAGTTTTGTATACTTGTTAAGGCCTTTGGTTTCGTAAAGTTCTACAGAGGTGCTCTTCTCCTTGCCCCTTTTATTATTATTTATTAAATACGTAGTGTAGTTGCTAGGTAAAAAATGAAGCTGATGCTCATCACGATAGTACTCCAACATCATCATCACCAACATGGCATCGTCATCTTAACAACCAGTGCATAATACCTATCTTTTGTTGCTGCTGCTGTGTACTATATTTCTGTCAGTAGATAGGTTCTAATCATGTTTAGCCTTGGTTTCATAGAAAATAAGAGTGGAAGAACAGTCTAGGAAGCTGTAAAAGCATGAGAGGTAGTTTATAAGAAGCAGGGGATTGTAGTATAGTTTGTAGTGTTAGTAGTGGTGTTTTGATCATTTTCTTCAAGCTTCTTGTTTCACCTCCCCAGGAAACCACGTGTAATGAACTAGAAGAAGAAAATTGGAAAGTTGCTGAGCAGCAAGTTTTCATTGTAAAATTACGAGAAAAAAAGAGGCTGACTACTTGTTTCTGGATTGCTTGTCGCGATGGAAGGTGTGCTAGAATCTAAAAGCTATCTTTCTTCTTTCTCTTTTCATAGGTGTACATAATATGTATGTCTATCTAAAATCTAGACCTAAATAGTATACGATGATGATAATCATTATCGTCCTCATCTTCATGTTGTATGTTTGTACCGTCAGTCACTTTGGCTGAAGCAGCACAGTATAAAGCAGCAAAAAAGCTAGATAGATGGGTAAAAGGTGTTGCCTCGAGCACCTTTTAAGTTACCACCATCATCATCATCTTACCACACAGCCATCACTGCTGGCACCAATGTTGCTGCTAGTCTGACTAGTTTATTTTTTACCTACGAAAATAAGATGAAGAACAAAAAAAAGTTTGGGCATGGAACAACCAAAAGTTTTAGCGTGAAGGTGTAGAAAGTTTTTATTTTTTAAGAGAGACAAAAAGAGAGAGACAATCTTGTTTTCTTAACCGGGAGAATGATGTGTTTGGTGTGAAGGATATGAATAAATGCAAGGATGATAATATATAATGTAGTTATGCTGTGCTAAAGACAAAAGATATCTTATAAGACAGTGTGTATTAAATATGTTCAGAGCAGAGAATTTATTAAACATGAATTGTTGTAGTTTCATAGCGGTATATAATAGTATTTGTGATTACAAAACACTGTAGTTACGTAATATAGTATCTTTGATTGCCCCGTATTAGTTGGGTCGTTATGATGTTGATCACATTAGTATTTACAACATGCTCACCAGTATCAGCGATTTTTCTACATGTACGATATATAGATTGTTCACCCACTCTATAATGAGATATTTTTTGAGGGGAATTGGTTCATTTTTCACTAAGCTGCAGACCATTCCGCACACAAAACATTAGCGCCACTTTGTGGATAAAATTGGAGATCCTTAAAGCATCAAAATAAAGCAATATCAAGTGAAAGCTGTTGAGCAGCCACCGTCATCTAGTTATAATAAAATGCAGAACAGTGTAGGTTATAAACACAGTTCTTATTTACCTACAAAGGTGGCTTTATCTAAACTTTCACTCTGGTTTTGGTGAAAGCCATGACAAGGTTCTAGGCCTCAACAGTTCGGGTCTTGCCGTGCAGTGGTCTCTAGCGGCAAGACCTTCAACACTTATAGAACGTTAGTTGTTTTAGTCCACAGAAGTTGGAACACTTTTAGTAGATGGAGAAAGCAGTTTGCAACTTCCTGCTGCCGCTTACTTTGACAATTTAAACACAGCGTTTGCAATGAAACCATAGATTGTTGTTTATCTAACGTTTTGTATCATCTAGCCTTATTTTGATCATAACTCTTTTATACATTTATTACACTTGAGTGGCTACTTATAAAAACAAAATGGAGTAATAATAATGTTTATTTTCCCTCCATACGTTATATTGCTACCTCAGAGTACTTGCACATTAACGTCCAGCAAACCCTCTGGTTGCTACGTGTAGTTCAGCAGACGTTTTTCTCATGTGCCTCACGCAATTTCACCAACTCTCTGTAAAACCCACCACCTCCACAAAAAAAGTATTCTAATTTATACCCCTGTTCAGCTACAACAACTAATTCAACTTGGCATTTTCTTTCTGCAAACTTACCTGTATAATATCCAACTTTCTCCCAACAAGATTTTTTTCAGATCAATAGAAAAATATGTACCAGTGCCAGCGCAAAAGTTGTTTCCTTTCTTGTTTCTTTTGTTAAATTTCAAATAAGTTGCATGATTTCACTCAAAACCTTCCATTTGGTCAACGGGGTCACGAGGCAAAGCGTATCCATAATATTAAGGTTTTGCAAAAAATATACTTTTGGTCCTGCCTTGTGGGCAAGTCCTATACGGGCGGACCAACAAAATTTTTGAGGTCAAATTTATGTATTTTGCTGAATACAATTTACAGCCTCGGAAGTTTTATTGAAATAGCAGTGGCACATGCATTATAATGTCCACTTTTTTTTGTAAAACTGCACAGAACTGTTGCCTATATAACGTGTTTTTATGTTTGTTTTATTATTACTCCTGGCTCAGCTTTTTTTCTTGTGTAGAAAAATTTACGGGGACTCACGTAACTACGAAAACCAATTCAATCAGTTTATTTATGAACCAAATGTCGAAAGAATGTTGTTGTCCAGCTTGTATTTAAATTGAATTTACATGCATATGTAGTCATATCAAATATTTTTTGTACACTTTATTATTTTTAAACCACTTGTAACTGTGCGTGTCTACATTTTAGTTGAAACTAGTATGTAAAAATGTGTCTCCAGGCATACTTGTTTATTAAGGGCTGTCATGAATGATATCACTTGGTGAAATTAGCGACGGGTCAATTCAAACATTATTTTTCTCAATAGTCAATATTTCGATAAAGAAGCTCTATAAAAATAATAGTTGGAATGTTTTTGGGTAACACCCACGTACCATTTCGGTACACAGATTTCAAATTACAGTGGAGTAGCACAGTTAGTGAAGAGCAATCAAAATCGATAAGCTAATGATATTGTCTTTTTCTCAACAAGCAGACTACAATAAGTGGGCTGCTATTTGGCTTTAGTGCTTGGGTTAGTACTTGACATCCGTTCCATGTAAAACTCTATTTGCTCTAGTTTTATTCCTGTGTACTACCGCACTGTTTGGATGACTGACAAGACAAGAGTGGTACATACAGTCGTTAAAGGGAATAAGCAGGTTGTTACATTTTACGAAATTGCTTTAATATTTGCTTACATGCATATATTACTACAAACTACACACACTAAGCACATTGAATGGTGAATGGGCATCATAGGAAAATATAAAATGGTACCTTTCATTTTAACTTATCTAAAATGAATCGTTTCTGCTTTTTTGTAACTGCTGTCCGAATTACAGAAAGACATTCCATAACGTATAACTTTTATATTTATGTCTTACCTACAATTTTCAATCATCATTAATCATTTTATATATTACATAAAAGAAAGAAAGAAAATATTTTGCTGTTATTTCAGATTGCTAAGCTGTTGATAAATTCGCTTTACATTTGAAAGTAGTAGTATACCTACAGCTCTTCTCTTTCGTGGGATAATCGTGCTACGGTACAATTTAATCGCACCTCTATATTTTTTGATGATGCCATCCTAATCATCATCACCTCCACTATCATCGATAAATAAAAGGTAGCAGCAGCGATGTATCCTGAACGTACACTTTGATTCAATTACATTTTGTAGTGAAAGCCCTTAATTGACAGACAGGAAATGGCAGAATCGTATTTCCATTCAGTGACCTTAATTGACTGACAGGAATTGATATAGTCTAACAACAACACAAAAATAGGTAAATGTTTGATGGTGGTGAGACTTGGCTTGTTCTTATCGCTCCGCTTAGCTTGACGTCGGAATTGGTGGACGCTACTCGTCATTCAGCATTTCCCCATCAAAAACCAGTACAACGAGCCAGTCACCAAAATATCTATTTGTTTTTTTTTTTTGAGTAGTAATCTACACTACCTATATTACGCCAATTTGGAAGCAATCTCATTTCTGACACCTTTTCACACCAATTTTTAATTATAATGTTGTGAATTCTTATTACAGTGAATATACGTTAGCTAGCACAACGTAATAGTCATTGCCCTGAAAATAAATGGTCTCTTTGTCCTTGCATCGCATACCGATTTCAACGGAATAATAAATTTTTAATAGGAACGTGCTGGCTAGACATTATTTTCCTGGAAAAATAAGCAGTCAATCGAAAACAACAAATAAAGAGGATTAATGTCGTAAACATTTGCACACGTGGAATGTAGTTACACATTCCACGGTGAATAAACTAATTACCTAAATACATGATTACTTGCGTGGTCATGTGTGTTTTGGAGAACTACATGATCAGATTAACAGCTTTAATGACAGTTTTTTCTGTGCGTTAATGAGGAACATTCAACCATACCATTTTCACTAGTGACTTTTGAGAAAATCATTACACTGTCAGTGGAATACTTTATAACTAGTTAAAAAGACACCAATCATTTTCAAAAGAAGAAAACATGTCAGTGTACAAGTGAAGAATGCACACACAAATATTCAATTCCTCACATTTTTCACAACATATTATGGTCTGTAGTATTAACAGACTATCGTGCGTTTAATGACTTGCTTTCTTCGATCAAAAATACCAACACATTTTTGTTCGTTTTTTTCACGTTTGTAGGCATCCTAGGCTACTTATTTTGCATGTTATGAAACTCTCTATGCTTGCTAATTGAATAAAAACACTGAAAAACTATTATTTTCCAATTTAAGACAATAGTCTAATGGCTTTATTAAAAATAAGTGTGGTTACTGGAAATTCCCTGGTTACTTATGAATATTTACTGTACTTACTTGGAGACCTAGTTACATACATGCAATTAAGTGTTATGAAATGCAATGCTTAAAAAATAGCTTATTAAAGCTAGTTTACTATTATTTATCAGAGTGTTGAATATGTAGTATTTAGTTCATATCTCTATCTGTCGGTGGACGTTTTTCTCCATAAAATATAATAAGAGTAATGACTACAGTCCAATGATGAATGAGGACGGTGGAATGAAAATGAACTGACAAAGTTCCTAAATACTTTGTACATCACTTTATCAAAGTGCACTGTTACAGCTTCACATTTTATTATGCAAATTTACAAGTAATTTTTCTTGGAAACCTGGATTTTTTTAATGCGACACACGCAGGCATGAGAACAATAGCACCGCATGATAGACGTTGTACTTATTGCTGCTGTAATGATAGCAGCAGCGCAGTGTCCTAGTGGTCGCGTTTTTTTATTGATAGTCGTAGTAGCGATTGTAAAGGACTGTCATTGTCAGTTTTGTCAGCTGAATAAGTAATAACAATGATAATAACGACTGAACTTGCATATTACATATCATCATATTATGATGGACAGCTGCTTTCTCCTCTACTTTTCCAAGCTATGTTACCTTCTTCGAAATGCTAAAAGGCAAATGCCATTTTTAACTGCTTGACTGGACAACAGGGTAGGACACAATAAACGAGTAGAAAGTACGAGGATGATAGTTTGAGAGAATGATAATATGCCACATATGTACTGCCAGTTAGTTTCCTGTGTTAATATATGTCATTACGCCTATATGATCGGGGAAGGACGCTTAATAGTTCATCAAAAATGTATACATGCGTATATACTTCAAAAAGTAATCTATGGGCCATAGTAATCTAATCTAGAAAATAAAATAAGGTTTTAAAAAAAATCGTATTTTTAAACCAAATTGTGCCTCAATTTTTCGGAACTTAATAACAAATTAAAACACAAGAAATCAAATGGACATTTGAAAGTATGAAATGTGTAGTATTGCGTTTTTCTTTAAAAACTTTATTACGTAGCTGAAAGCGAAGCGTCAGCAAGTATTGACTTTATCATGTTTGTCCGTCTGTCCGTCTGTCTGTCAGCACGATAACTCAAGAACGCATTGACCGATTTAGCCCAAATTTGGCATGTGGGTCACTTGGATCAAGGGCAAAAACCCTATTGATTTTCAGCCCCCTAGGTCAAACCCCAAGGTCAGGGGTCAAAGTTGTTTGTTTTCAACTTGAGCAAC
>JAQIWN010004394.1:0-11308 GCA_034699025.1 Entomobrya cf. arborea Gr-Col-00668 | reverse complement strand
ATTCACATCCTGATCTTTCTTGTGATACCAATTTCATGCCGGTTTGCCATTTAGTGGACTTGCGCTTCCCTCGTTAGCTACCAGTTGGTCACAAGATGAATCACATGTACATAAATAAATATGAAGAAAGTGTGAAACGAGTAAAGTATATAAACTACACTAGTGAGAATCCAGAATTCAGCAGCATCCACCAGACTAGCTTTGTAAGTTGCAGAAATTGTTTAATGGAAGTAATGTGAACCTCTTACTAAGATGTTTGTGGTGGTATAGTAAGCACGAATGAACTATCTAGTAAAAAGTGAAATTTTGTGTTTAACTTTTCCCGAAGTAAAATATGAGCAAAGTTGTAATAAAATAGCATTGCACGTATACATATATATGGGGCATGAGGTAGGTAGAAATGGAAAATTCATGCTGATAAGTATAAGTTCTAAAAGAAAAACTCATTCTAGTTCCCCATTTATATATATGTTTATTACTCTCAATTTTAAGCTCTTACGAACTGACTGAAACCAACTAACCGACTTTTCTATATTACCTACCATACATATAAAATACTTAAGTCTTATTATCCACTTGTGTAAGCTAAAACTACTGTATATACATATTTACAAGCTGAAAGTGCGAAGAATGCTTGATTCTTTTTTCACTCTTTTACATCACAAAATCTCTCAATTGCTTCACTGCATCACTGGAAGAAAGTAAAGAGTTGAACGAAAAGTGAGGGTGGTAGTTTTGGGTTGTTCAATAAGGAAGGAAGGGAAACTGGTGAGCAGTGAGCAGAGATGAACAGAAGTGTCAGCCAAGCCAACCAAGCAATAACACTAGTGCCATTTTTCGCTCGCTCTGAAATGTATTCTCAACTCAACAGAGGCTGTTGACTTGTGTTGTGTTTTTTTGTACGATATATAGAGGATCTGGTCTAGCATAACTTTAGTTCACTCACTCGCTTTTTCGCTAACAGTTGGAATTCTGTAAGAATTTCATGATGATAATCAAGACGGACAGTTTTGCAAGTTTGTACATACTCTGTAGTTTTTCCGAGACAGCCAAAAAACTGTACATTGGTTTGGTTTGGTCAATCATTCTCCCTACTACACCAAATTTTCTTCTTTCTATGAAATAACGTCTAAAACAGCTCATAACACATCGATCTTCTCTTAAAGTAAATGGAACGAGGAAGAATATATTGAGGAACATTTCGTCTTATTTTATACGCTTCACTTTGCCTTGATTTTCTTTCCTTGCCATTTTTTGTGCAAAACTGGTTACTCTTTTACTTCGCTTTGCTGTTTTTGTCTGTTTCGTTTGCAAAAAGCATCGAATCATTACCATCATCACAATAAGTGCATGCTCAAAGCCTTCAGAGAAAACAAAATTTGCTTCTTTGTGGTTCTATCCTCTTTTCTCTTTTTATCACTTTTTTCTCTCCTCGATTTATAAAGCAGCTTATATAATACTCTTTCCAAAAGGGGAAAATCGCATGTGTATGAATGCATGCATGCAAGGATGAATTTATGGATATCGTAATGCCATGCATGCAGGCAGGATGTTTACAGCTACTTTTTCAAATGAAGTTGGTTTCATCTTCTCTCTTTTGTATGCTATTATTCTGCTTTTTCTTTTGTGGAAATGTGAGCTTTAAGCGAAATGCTGTCATACATTTTCCTTCCCTTTTCATAAATGCTTTATCATTACTTTTTGCTCATCCGCATTTGTTCTTTGTTGTGCAAACAAACAAGTGCACATATTTTTCCACTTGTATTATGTGAGTAAAGGGAGGGAGGAAAGTGGGCTCTATAAATATTGAATATATAGGCATTAAAATGTAAAAGGATGCGATGAGTGCTGCGTATATGGATGTATGTATATTATGCGAATATGGATGGTGTTAGCCTAATGTGTTTGTTCTGCCGTTTCAATGCTGTTGATGTCTTGCTCTTAAAGCACTACTACGTTTCGTTATTATTGTTAATTTTAGCGTTACTATTATTGCTACTATCACCATTAATTTTGCGTATAAGGCTTGGCATGGCCTAGTATTTTGTAATGATGATACATAGTAAACAACACAAGCAAACATTATTATAGATTTTAACAAAATAAGCAAAAGAGGCGGAAAGAAAGCATCTTGGCCTGGTCTGGTCCCTTTACTCTAGTGGATGCCACTTATTTACGGAATTCTCACCAGCCACATAGCTGTTCTAGCTGCAAAGTCTTGCTAATGAAAAATGACTGGTTGTAGAGTAGAGATACAATATACAATGTAGACGACCATCAAGCGAGGTGGAATGGAATTAGATGCATGCATAGAGAGGGGAGGATCAATAAAGAATTTCCGGAAAACAAAGAACGTTGCAGTGTAATGCCCTAGTCTTTAGTGAAGGGAAAAATATGGCAAAACCTATAATCATACCCCATTGCCTCTCTCTAGGAATTGGAATGCTTGTCCTAATGGCAATATTTGTTATTATATATCAACGCGAACTCAGACTCAGACAGACGTGCCAATACATGGCTGTTTTCACTCCTTGTAAGCTTACAGCAAATTTGGTGAGATGATGTTGAAACATAATATCAGTCGGAGGAGCAACTATTTTTTTTGTTTTTTCCTCATTCTCTCTCGAGAGAGATACTTTCTTGTGTCAATAATACATTACAGCTTATTTCCTACAAAAAATACATGGTATCAAGACAAACAACTAAAAGAACAGACATTTTTATTGCATACCAACACCAAAAGCTATTGGCGAGAAACTCGGGTATTGTTTCAACAGAATTTTATGAACCCCGTGAGAGATACAAGTTGGTTTGGTAGAATATAAGATACAAAAACTCATTATTTTATATTATGTATAAACTTGTAGTATTTTTCTCATTTTGCGAAAGGAAAATATAAGAAGAAAGTTAGCTTTATTTTATGCAAAAGATTGTATTATGTATTTATTTTAGATGGATCTTTATGGAAAAGTTCGTTGAATCTGTGTTTATTGTCTGCCTTCATGTAAATACAAACAAGTTGCGTCTTTTTTATTACTATGATTGCAATAACAAGTAGTTGTGTGTGTAACTTGTATTATGTTCATGTACTCATTTTATTTATTCATTTATTCCATTTCATCTCCATCATATCATCGTCCTCATACTCATCACACGGTCGTTCACTGTACTTAAAATACAATAGCTTGTAATGTGCAACCCCATTATCATCAGTTTCCATCAATCCAACCCAACCCTCTACTCATTTTATCAGCCAAGTGTAACTGGTTGAATCTCGAAGGGTATTTTTCACTAATGAGAAAATAACAAAATACTCTCAAAAGCGCAAACAATCCTACATGTATTGGTAGTTTGCTTCAAGGGTTCATTTCTACAAAACTTGTATCAATATCTCAACGTAGTCAAGAGGGAAAAAGTAGAGCAACATTAGTACAAAAAGTTGTAACAAAAAAGTAGTTTTCCTGAGACTGAGGTTTTAATCAAGCTAAGTAAAAATAACAAAAATGCAAACATTGGAAAAATCTCTCGCTGAAAAATATGTGCATAATGTATGTAGGTACATATTTTTCAGCTTAATAGAGTTTTGTGTATACTGCATAAGTATTAGTTATTTGCACAGAATTTTCTATTGAGCCAACTCCAAAAGTTTGATATGTTGTTGTAAATCAGAAGACAGTTGAGTGGAGGAAGAACAGAAATGTGTGCAAATCAAGATCTTTTGATAGTGTGGCAGTTTTAAACATAAATTTGATGGTATGACGATGAGGGCATATACCCGTTTCCCTTAAAATCAATACAAGTTATAAAATGGTCAATGAATCCAATCCACCCACCATTCATGTACGTGTACTGTGTAAATGTAATTCATGAATTCAGGGAAGACATGAAGATTCAACTGAAAACTCTGTTGTGTGACTCAGTGGAGTTCCAACATGGTGGTGGTGGAACCCGCTGGGTTAATATCCTTTTCAAATATACTACAAAAAAGACTACTGGGGCAGTGGTGGTAAAGAAAACGACTTGGTAAAAAATAGTCTCCTATATTTATATTATCGTATATGTGCTTACTTACCCTAAAGTAAACGTGTATGACTTGAATGAATAAAAACACTTTTTACTCGACTTACCATTTGGATTCTATTCATACGTCATCTCGTTAACATAGCCATTTTCTTCCTTCAGCGACGTTGGTAATTCGGATTTTCATCTCGTCACAAGCAAAAAATGGGCTACACTCTCTACGGAACAGAGACTTGACTCTCTGTTTTGTTGTAGAAACTTGCAAAAATATGTGTCGAGTATTTATTTCTAGACGAAAAGGAAGAGACAAAACGGTCAGTATATTTTAAAATTTGTTTCTTTTTAACTGGTGTTATATATTTTTGGTCTCATCTCTACCTCTTTTATTAGACTTAAGTTTTTATTGACAAATTTAACAATAGTACAAAAAAGGATTTAAAATAATAAAACTCAGCTATACAATTATGGTTGTAACTTCTACTTTTGTAGAAAAGTGGTGGTGCTGAATGCACCATGTCGGCTTTTCTTCTTTACTTCAGCACGTTTACATTTTTTCACTGCTTTTTACTTCGCTCCTTTCTCTACTTTCACTTTGTTTTTAAAAGAATTTTTTTAGACAGGAGATAGAAGAAATGAAAGTGGAGTAGAAAAATGGTCGAATAATACCTTTAAACCATAAAAGTTGCGTGGTCGGATTAAACTTGGTGAATGAGATATTGCATATAGTGGATACAAAGTATAAAGTTATATTAAGAGCTGTGTGGTGCATGGTAGAAGGCAATTCAAAAAAATTAAGAAGTTTGTGGCCAACAAATTGAAATCAGCTTGCACGGAAGGAACATATGCTTTCGCTATGTCTGTATTCTCAAAGCTGTTTTCCATTAGGCGTTTTTAGACAATACGACAGCATGAGATGTCTAAAAAAATGTTGGCCCGTGGAATCAGCCTGTCGCTGGCAACTTATTAGTAGTAAAAATATGTCGCTCGTGTAACTCTTCCCATATTTTGTATATTTTGATATCCTTCTTGAAGAAGGAAATGAAACGTTGATAACTTTGGTATATTTAATAATAAAAATGTACCTCGAGAAATATTAGGGAATGAGGATGTTTTAAACATACTTTTTACTTGTGGAGATAATAGCGTCATTGAAAGTTTTCGTAAAAGTTGTACTTATGGATAGGCTGTACGAACTTCAGTTATTTAGAACTATGTTCCAAAGACCGAATGAAATGGTACGTAAACGTAGTTTAAAACAATCTTTTATTCACGTAGGTACTTTCGTTTTCTTATTTTTTATCATACGATACCTACGCAGCAACAACTTTCATTTCTTGAATTTCATCATGAAGCACACACGCTTATGGATTTCAGTGCATTGGTTGGGGTTTGCTAAAGTAGGTAATCATACTGGGGGCAATCCATACAAAGAAACGATCTCTTTTGTTGTCCATCATTCATTTGTAACTCCATTCAGCAAAACTAATACTCTTCCTTTCTCCAACCCACGACTACCAAGTCACTTTTTGTATGGAAAACAGCCTGAATCGAAATAATCGTTTAATGGATGTAATCCTTAGATTTTTAAGCATAAAAATAATGTCGGAACAAAAGCTTTTATGAATTGACAAGCTTTATCTAGGGATATTATTTTGATTATTTTTTCTTAGCGAGTTTAATTTTACAAGTATGAATTTTGAAGCATTTTACTCTTATAATTTTATGCTGAAGTCTTTGTATATTATAGAACAACCACAAGTTGTACTGCAATTTAAGCAGGTGAATCATTTATTTTCATTGAATATTCTTTGCACTTCGAGTTATTTTATAAGAGTATAATATAGTACATAGGCGTTTTTTCGGATCCGTGAATCCAACATATGACACAACATGTGAATTTTCTTGTCAGAGTTTTAAGAGAGCCAAAACCCGTTTTCTTTTTAAATGTTTTTATAGGATTTCTTCCTTTTATTAAATTCTAAATAAAAGAGCTTTACGAAGAAACTGTAAAATGAAAGATGGCTTGAAGAAAAGTGAAAGCAGCCGACGGACGAGAAAATAAACAGTATGCTGCTGGAAAGTGAAATCAAAAGAAACCAGAAAGTTTGGTGAGTTAGATAAGCATTAAACAAGCTGCATTCTTTCTTTTAAAAATCCATTTTGATGTGTACCTACCCTTTTAGAGAAACTTTTGTAGACAAAATCTAAGAAAAAACATGACCACCGTGTGAATGTAAGAAAAAATAGTTTTTATTAGGGTATGTACATAATGAAATCTGTATATACATATTTCTACTAAAAATCGCTTTTGTTTTTGTAGGAAAAAACTAGATGTGGTGCTGTGTCAGACCAGCATGAAAAAGTAAAAGCTTCAGACCAAACAGATTCACATAGTCGGATTATTTGTGAACCTGACGAAAATTGTGGAAGTTGTGAGACATTTTTTGTCAAAAAGGCCCAGGCATTCCTCTGCCATAAGCATATAAGAAAGAAAAATGGAGAAAAGTAGTTAGTTTTACACACGACAGCCTACTTAAGTTTTGTACGTGCATCAATATGGATTACACAGGCATACTGCCCCATTTCACGGTATTCAGCAAGAAAAAAAACGTGGAGGAAGAACAATCTTGTATAATAGCAAGTAAATATTCTATATTATATAACTTATCCGAAAAAATACGAGAAAATGGATTTGTGGTCTTGGAATATGCTCTTTTTCACTTGACGTGTAGAATTATACACTTATAACCAAAGAAAGTTGTGTGTAGAAAGATGATGTACTAGTTGGACAGAAAGCGAAAGCAAATAAACATTAGTAGAAAAGAAATGTAGCCAGGAAGAGCATAGGAGTCCGACAATCTAACAATATGCCTGAAAGTTCAACTTGCCACCAGCTGCCGTGCATCATATTCTTTCTTACTTTAGCCCTTTTCTCATTCTTGTCTAAAAGACTGAAAAAATGCATTACTTCGCTCACAAGTTTTGAGAAACTATCATATATATATCGTGAAATAAAGTAGGTTTGGACGCGAAACAGCATGATTGTATGCGGGGGCGAATTTCGGCTGTGAATTGTTTCAAAGTTTAGTATTTTTCATGCTGCGTACTGACTTAAGCTTAAACACAGAAGCCTTGCAAAAAAGTTATTTTTCATTTTACCGTAAACTAAAGTATGCAGTAGTCTTACAAAGAACGTTCATGATGCGGCAACAAATAACTTCTTTACTAGTTCCCCCGATAAAGAAATATTGATCTACGCAAAGGGGAAATAAAAAAAACATTTTTGCATGTCAGGCTTCGGGCTTGCCTTCAGGTAAAAGTATGTAATGCTAGTCAGAGTTGATATTCTTTGAGAAATGTGAGCAAAAAAACTGGCATAATATTATCATATTATATTATTATGCTCTACAGTATCTTTCTGCTGGAGACAAACAAAAACAGTTATTTATGGGAGATTACTAGACAAATGAATCATCGTGTGAGAGATAATGCTTAGTCGTACTTATACCTCAGCTCAGAACACTAAACTGAGATAATATATTTTCCAATATTGTCATGCTTTACACCATTACCTTTCCGTTATTATTATATAAATCAACATGAGTTTAAATAATATAGGCTACAAGGTAAGTTTTCCCCACTGCGCATTGATGCGAAAGAAAAACAAAGCGACCCAAGCCAAGGTAATTATTATTACACAAGGCAATACTACCACCGATAGGCCAAAACTGCGTAGGAACAAATATTATTGTGCGTAGGCATAAATAAATACTTGTTTATCTGTTACAACATTCCAACAACTATACGCCCTTGTATTATTAGAGGGCACACACATTTCTCTGGAGAAAAGAGAAAGTGTATATTACTTACCAAAGTATACATTAATAATTTAGTACACTGGAGAAAATAATATAAAAAATGTTAGTGTTACGAAAGAGCACAAAGCAGAAACAATAATGTCTTCCTTTAATTCTCCATCTGCAACATTAAGCATTGTACAATACTGTATGGAGCGTTTTCATAATGGTATAGTATCCTGTAGCAATGTGTGTTTTTCGTGTAGTGATAAGCATTAGATATAACTTTTTATTGTGTGTAACATTTTCATGGAAGAATGGGGCTATGAGCCATCTGTAAGGTTGTGGTAAGTAAACCAAGGACGATCTTCTCTGATGAGCTCTTTACAGTTCTATAAACATTTGCGAGACATTAATGAACCCGTTGACTCATTTTATTCCACCACTATATAGCAAACTAATCTTGTTAAGTATTCAAAAGACTGCATACTTGTACTTGGCGGCCACGTTTGGGTCGTTGTGGAAGTAATACTGGGGGATAATTTTGGAGGAAAGAGTAAATTGTAATGGAAGAGCAATACTCAAAAGGGGAACTATTTCTGGTTATGTTAGTAGGTGGGTGGGTGTAAAGCAACAGTAAGAAGTAACATATTGCAACAAATTGTCGAACAAAACCACGAAATATTAGGAGAAGGGCTTATTAAGGAGTATAAATTTTCCTGGGATGACTGTGGGTTTTGTGTTGGAGCAACTTAAAAGGTTAACTTTATGAGCTCATCAAATATCCGAATGGATAATAAAACAGAATGTTCGGCAATTGCCTGAAATTTGAGATAAACCTGGATTTTATTTATGAACAAAAGTTGATTAGCATAATGTTTAGATATCGTGCAACACATCTTATTGGGCCCATTTCCCACAAAAAGGGTGAATCAAGAATGTAATGTAGGACTTTTTCACGGGAAGGTAATTTGTGGGCGATAAAGCGGTGCGGTCTAGATTTATAAAGGTTCCTGTGTCTAAAGATCCTTTGATGTGACGTGACGCAAGGTTTTTAAAAACAAAAAGTATTTTTAACAGGGTTTATGGCAAATGAATATTTAACCATATCTGTCTGATGAAGTAAACAACTTTCAAGGCAAAACCACAATTCCAGCACATTACGTCAACGAATTCGTGAACAATAAGCTTGTTCATAAAATAGAATCAATTTGTTCAGTAAATTGAATGACACTGAGTGGGATGCGAGGGAAGCTGTACATTGTCGCAACGATGAAATTACTAGTGCTGCTTATTTTTGTTTCTCGTATGAAGATACGCCTTGCTAAAACAAAATTAAGTTGGGATAGAATTTTTGATGAAAATACAAGTATTGAAGTCAGACTCTCTGCAGATGACATTAATTTATGAAAACTTTTCTACCCAACTGTGTCTGTCATCTGTAGGCTTATTTTTATAACCTTCTCAAACTTGAAATGTCTCTTAAAAAATCAAGATTCACTACTATTCTTTTTATTTCCTTCCACTAAAATTACTGTGTATCTTACACTATGAGTTGTAAAGTATTTTGCGCCATCCTTAAAAAAGACAGCTTTCACGGTCGTCTCTGCCATTATTTTATTCCAGATATCATGCTCAACAATCTTTATTGGTTAGCATTCTACATGGTTCTTTTCTGTGCACATATCGGCAGACAATACGGGTATAGCGTATGCATCGCATATGATATTCCAATCTGGAGGCAAAGTACTCCAAGACACAATCAATTTTTCATACACACAAAAGCAAAAGTTTATCTAAAAATGAACACGTATTGTTCTGTTAAAAGTGTACATGCAAGTTCTGTAAACTCATGGTGTTCGGTGTGTTGTCTATAACGCAGTTTTTCATGCTCAGAGACAATGTATGCAGAAAGTAGAAAGAATAGAGAAAAGGTTTGATACTGAATTTTCTTAGTGAATTCAATCAACCATCAAACAGGAAATACTAGCTATAAAGTTTGAACACTTAAGCGAAAAATAGAAGTGCACACTGATGAGGCTGTATTCAAAATTTCAAGTGCAGACAAAAGAGAGTTTGAAAGGCATACGTAACGTACTACGTATGTCTTTGAAACTCTACACTAACAGCGCACCAGAGCGAATAGAACCTTCCTTTTACCGTGTAGGCATCACCATTAAAAAAGATTTTCAAGAGGGCTCACATAAAACGAGCTAGTAAAATATTCTATTCATAGGCACTTCCTCTGCTTGTGAAATTGAAATACACAAATCGTTGTACATTGCGAGTTCCCTTTGGTGCTGGTGGAATTGGCAGATAGTATAAAACAAATTTCGCCACCACCACCTAAAACCATGATCATTGTCATTTCATTATCCTGAAGTAGAAGAGTCAGCAAAAAATTGTTCGTCTAAACGTAAAGAAAATACTGCTCTTCCAGC
This sequence comes from Entomobrya cf. arborea Gr-Col-00668, assembly GCA_034699025.1. Taxonomy (NCBI): domain Eukaryota; kingdom Metazoa; phylum Arthropoda; class Collembola; order Entomobryomorpha; family Entomobryidae; genus Entomobrya; species Entomobrya cf. arborea Gr-Col-00668. The sequence continues at coordinate 1,050 of JAQIWN010004394.1, read as the reverse complement.
AGTTCTGTTCATAGGCTTCCCAGGTTTCCTCTTGAAGAACCTTGCTAGAATACTTACGAGCTACTGCGTATTATATTATAACGATAGTTTTTCTGTAAAACTAAATACATATGCACCTGGTCTATACGCTGAAATATGTATATTTTATTACGCAGTGATGTATTTTTCGGTTCTCAAGTCGATGTGTCTTGTAGTCTCGTGAGAGAGTTTGGACAACTCTTCTCTTAATTTCTACAAGGACAGAAAGGCACGAACATGGCATAATAGTAGGAAAAACACGTGCAGTTCTGGAAAAAACAGGCGTCTCTCACACTGTCTTGGATTAGAAAAATAGTGTTACGAAAGAGAAATCAAAAAAGAAGTTTTCTTTCTTTTAAAAGTACAGTAATTGTGAAGAGCTTTCTACATTTTAAATTGTACAGTTAAACACTGCCAGTTTCATGCTTTGCAACTTTTTTTTTCTGCTTAGGATCTTAATGATAGTCGGTGAAACTAACAGTCTTTACATATTCAAAGAAGATGTGAACACTTCAATAATCCGTATTGTTAAAGATGGTGCTAAAGACAAGAAGACAAAAATGTCTTAATACAATCCACATTTTTGATGTCATCACTCTTTATAAGTCGTTACATTTTTTACGTTTAATTGGTACATTTCCCTTTTACTTTCGTTGTTCTTTGAAAAGAAAAGAAATCTATTAACACTCCTCATTACTACGAAAGAAAAGTTTTGTCAAAAATATAATGTTCACTGTAAGCTCTCCGTTACAAATCCGATAGGGAACAATGGATTTTCAGCTTTCGCACAGCATAATATCTGGTTACTATTATTTCCCTTTTGTAAAAAACTAACTAAAGAACGCATTTATATGTTGTAAAGCTCATTTATATCATTGTTTTATTTCATTTTATGAAATTAAAATACCCTACGTGCCTAGTAATCGCATCGGGAAAATTGAATAAAATGCAAAGGTAATAATCAGGGAAAGAGTAAACGCATAAATGCATGAAAATGCATAATGCCACTTCTGCATACCTCTTTCAACTGTA
>JAQIWN010004393.1:0-11310 GCA_034699025.1 Entomobrya cf. arborea Gr-Col-00668 | reverse complement strand
GCAGGTGCATCAGCCCATTTATGCAAGTTACTCCAAAGAAATTCAGGTAGTGTCACACCGGTAACAGCGTCCATGTGATCCGGAGACTTAACTATATTTTCATTACTTGAGTTTACTGCTGAACTCGTGTGAATCCATTGCTTTTTTGAAGCCGACAGAAAATAATTTTTACTTCTAGATTTTGGCAAACTTGATAGAAGTAAGCATGTTGATTTGTGTATACGTAGTGCCATGATTGGAATTAGAACCTATAATTTTTTTACTTTATTTTGCAATTTACAAAATAATTTCAATCAATTGAGAAGGTGTGTTTGGACTTGCAGGATGTCACCTGAAAGTTATCGTTAACACATCCAGTCTATGCTTTTTTGACATTCCTCGATCAGTAAATTGTTTCATATTATGTTAATAAGAAAGCAACCTTCATTTCTATTCTATTTTGTTTTTACCATTTGTGGATTAAATAAATGATTACGTAAACTTCATGTTAAAACCTTACTCCTATCATGATTATGAGACAACAGAAGCGTAACACTTGTATAGACAGTAGGTTTACACAAAAATTCATAGGTATCTGTTATCTAGTAAATGCACATGGTCAATGGTATTATGGTATCAACTAGCAGTTCAAGTGTCAACTATAACTGATGAAGGCTATATGCATATCCATTCTCTAATTTTTAATTGTTTTGTGAAATCTGCTTTTTAAACTTGCACTGACAATCTCTAGGTTATTTTTTATTTCCAAGTTCATGTTGTTTCACGCACCATCCTCGCTAAACTTTTAAAAAAATGCCAGGTTTATGCTGTCAAGCATGATTGCATCCATGGATTGTTCGATTCGAGCATGTAAATATAATATTTAACAGCCACCATAAAAACTTTTTCTATCGATTTCGAATTGCATGAAAACTTCGTTGAAAACTTTCATTAAATTCCTTATTATTTTATTTCTGAAATTAAATCAGATCCAATTTTAAAATGACAAAGCAAGGAACACCAAAGTCTCTCTTCTACATGTTATACAATAGTGGTACATTTTTTACAATCAAAATAACACAAATAAAAATCGACAAACAAGGATCGTAAAAACATCAAACGAAACAATCATCTTGTCAAGATTAGGTAAATAAGAAACAAAGGTTGCACAATAAAAATACTGAAAGAATAGATAAAAAAATGAATAAAATAATAGATTATATGGCAGAAAACAAGAGTAACAACAATTATAACAAAACTTAAGTTTATGTCTTAAAGCTAGTTAACATAAACATCTGACTAGTCACACAGGTAGGGAACATTCATTCGTCCGTTACACTACTTGAATAAGTAAGCATAACTTTGCCATTAGCAAACTTCAAAAAACATACTACGCTAATCTAAACCATAACAAGTGTACAGATAACAAGTGCATTGACTAAGCTATAATAATTCCTTCAGATTCAGATTAGTAAACTCATGATTGAATTTAATATCCTAAATTTGCATTAAAATTCGAGCATTTCAACAATAAAATGTTGACTTTTTTCAAGGCTCGTCAATTAAAAACTTACTACTCGCTTAATCTTAACATGTGATCAGTTATGTCAGGATTCAACGTGTGGAGCATGATTTAATTGATTATATACATAATATACAATTGATTTTAGTATTTGAAAGATTCTTAAATACACTTAAATTCATCGTTTTTTGAAAAGTCCTGAGGGAATGTTTATAATAACATAAATTAATTGGCTTCATGTTCGTATGTGTGGCACTTAACTTCGTTTTTTATCAATAAGATGATAAGATTACAATAAAACAATAAAATATAGAATAATGATAAGTTAATGATAAATGATACAGTTTACCGTAATAAAAGGAGCTTAAAGTTGTACTGCTTTTGCAACAAGGTAGAAACTTTCGACAAAACTTCCTCTGATTTCAGCAAAAATATCAGTTTTTGAATCGCAATGATGGTCATTAAAATCGTTGGTGTGCATTATAAAAATTATTTGTTATTTAACGATCACGGTAGGCAGCCAAGTTGATTTAATTAAATCAGCGCAACGTTCACCGATCATTATAGTCGGCGCGTTTAGATTTGCACTGAAAGGTTAAACAGTACAATGAAATGAATAAATGATTTAAATAGATAAATAGATATACGCTTTGTTTACATATTTTCCTTACTTTGTTATCACCGGCATAATACTGGCGTCTGCTACACGAAGTCCTTTGACTCCAATTACTCGTAATTCCGAATCCACTACTGCCCTCGGATCTCCTACTTTACCCATAGGGCATGTACACGAAGGATGATAAATGGTTTGAGGATGTGTTCTTATGATACACTCAAAGTAACGCCGACTTTTAAAGATATAGTTTTCACACCCAGGCATCGGCACTGGATTAAGTTGGGCACCTGCCAAGTTAAAGGCTTTGGTATGCTCATACATTTTCACCATAAACTCCACACCGTCAATTAAAGTATCAATATCTTCGTCCTTGGGATCACTGAAGTATCCCGGATGAATTAAAGGTTTTGACATGGGGTTTGCATCAATCAGCTTTATGAAACCGGTACTTTTCGGTCGTCCCAAAAGAACGTAGACCATGTGAGCATCCTTTCCTGCCGTAGGTTGGAACCATCTTTCCCAAAAGTTTGTGACGTAGCTACCCAGTATGTCCTGAACTCTCCCAAAATCTTGAAAGTTTCCAGTTGGGGTCAAAATGTAAAATATATTAGGCCAATCTAATGGAGCAGTTTTTGTACTAATGAAGCCATAACCTCCAAGGCCATTCTCCGCACGGACAATTCCAGTCCCTTGAGTTAACCATTCAAAAACTGAAGCAAGTGAGAAGTCACGATCTAAAACTGTAGAAATAGGTGCCTCCATTATAAACGAGCCTATCGCAGACACGTGGTCTTGGAGGTTACGCCCAACTGGTAGGTTTACTAGCGGCTTAATCTACGAAAAAATCAAAAATATATAATGAAGCCATGCGAATCATAAAGATGATTTGAGATAACATTGTTTCATGTTACCCCAACGTCCAGTAGATGGTCTTGTGGGCCTATTCCAGACAACATGAGAAGTTGTGGTGTGTTGATAGCACCAGCACTAATTATGATCTCTTTAGTGGCAAGAGCTAATTTTGGTATTCCGTGGTGTAAATAAGTGACACCGGTGGCTGTCAGCGTGTTATCCAAATGAATCTTTAAAAGTGACACGTTAGCATGTAGACGTCATATTTATATATTTGCATAACACTTTGAAATTCCAAGTTAAATTAAAAAATATATGTCATTATTCATTAGTCTGCCTACTTTTGTTACATAAGCATATCTGCGGATTTGCAAATTTTTATTCAACAAATTAGGAACAATGTATCCTCTATACGTGCTAAACCGAACTCCTCGCTTTTGCGTAACATCAAACGGTCCAAAACCTTTGAACAATCGAAAATTAAATTAGCTATCTATTTAATGAAAAACAAGTTCATTTAATAGATTTTTACCTTGCATCTGAATCGCATTTGGATCTGCTGACGTCTGAAAACCTAACTCTTCAGCCGCAGCAAGCCAATACTTTAATGAAGGTTTGTGCATCATTGCCTCTACCTGCATTGGTCCACCACGCCCATGAAATTGCTCTGGTCTTATAGGCAGGGCCTGCCCAACTACTCACAACAATTTTCAATAATCAATCGATCAAAAACATAAATCAAAAATAACACTTGGTGTACAGTAAATCGAGAGAATATTATGCTTTCGTTTTTTACCGTCTTCCTTCCAATGCCCATGATAATCTTCTAATCTTTTAAAGTACTTCAAAACACTATGATAATTCCATCTTGGATCACCTTGAAACAAAGTTCATTATTTTTTATAGTTTTAACACCTCATTTTTGGGGTAATAAAATTAATTATCAATCCCAACCTGTTAAATTTGCCCATAAATCGAAATCATGTGGGTTTCCCCGATTGTATTGCATCCAATTGTTATTTGAACAACCTCCCAAACCTCTTCCTCTTGGAAATGGCATGCGCTTTTAAAACACCAAAGCAATTCATAAATTGGTCCAAAACATAACTATAGAACACTATGTGATGGTACACTACAAGGTTTTAACTTACTTGATCTATAAATGCAAATCCTGAATTATTCAAAGGCTCCGTAAAATACTCCCAATCTATTATAGGTTGTCCTAATAAAACCGGATTTACTGCTGGAATGTATGAAAGTGGATGAGGATCTCCACCTGCTTCTAATAACAGTACCCGGTAGTCCTCCGCCAGTCGAGCTGCTATTGCACTTCCGGCGGATCCACCTCCAACTGACACAATGACAAACATACATATTTTTTAAACACATGCTCTATCGCACTCACTAAAATCCAATTTTCACATTGAACAACCTACCAACAATGAAATCAAAAGCTTCTGGAGCCCTTGGGTCATGCGAGTAAAGAAACGACGAAGTTAACATGAAATCCAAAAGTTGCTGATACCACGCAAACTTCACAATAAATATCGGAGCGATTGACACAGCCAACACAAAATATGCGGATGGAAACCGCACCAGCGAGAGAAGACTCAGCATTTTGTCGCCGAGCCTAATTCACACTTAATTACTACAAATTATAACCGCCCCTTAACTAATAATTACTTATAAATTACAAAACTGCAACATGGCTCTTAAATTAATGCACCGAAGCCAAAGTAAGAACTGACCATAGGCCAACTAAATGTTTGAGAGTGTATTTGATAATTCGCTCAAAGTCATTCGTTACAAAATTACAATTCTAAACAAGTTTGTGCATAGTAATTTTACATGTATTTTTTTAATGCATGCATGCAACAATGTCGAAGATTCATTTTTTTTTGTGTACGTGTTTAAAAGTCACTTTCTATTGAACTTGTAACTGAATGTAGTTGAACTTGTAAATTTGTAGTAAATTTGTAAAAAAAAAAATCTATCAAAGGAACCATTTACAAATTAAGGCAAACGTATGACTATGACGCGAGGTCCTCTTACTGCAAAAACAGTGATAGCCCTGATGAATTACTAATATTCGGCCAATTCTAAATAAAATCATCATATATCTTTGTGGCAAGGTGGTGTGGTGGTAGACCAACCATCTATCCTGTTAATTGTTAGATTTTGGATAATTGTTGAAGATAACAGATGAACAAAGCCATATTGAAAATGGAAGAATATAATTTGCAAGCATTTACTGCAAAACCCCGCAGCCTACACGTGCTCCTAAAATAGAATTGATCGTTATCTTGTAAATACAATTTATAATGTACTTCAGTTGAAAAATTTATTCATTCAATGCAAGTTTACATTTTAAGATTCATACACGAAAAATTTTTCCCTTAAAATGAATGTACTTAGTACCATATCAATATAGTTCGTTCTCAAGACCTTATCATATCGCCGACCTTCACGAATGTATTTAAACCAGTACACAGTCTATCAGCTCCAAAAATTGACAGGATACACACTTTAAGAGATGGGAGTAGATAACGTTTATAAAGTAATGCTAATGCTACTGCTACGGTACTGATATGTTGACTTTCTATATGAGCCCTTAACCCTTAAATAAATTCAGGATGTGCAATTTAATTTTTATATTTCATACTTACATGTTTAAACTTTTGTGATAAAAAATAGGAAGATTGTTACAGGACTTGTTTTACAATGCAATGCATATGTGCAACATTATGCATCAGTCATCATAACTCATAACAATATGTTTGGCAACAATTAAAAACCATAAGTGCTACCGTCTCTTAATCTTACAATTGAATAATAATAACTTTACTTGTAGTTTGATTTTTCTACATATAAAATTAAATCACTGCAGATCAGATCACTGTACTTGGGAAATGTAGCGAGTAAAAAGATTTTAGGTGGATTAGGTAATAATAATGATATATGCATGTATTTTCACGGTACAGTGGAACTCAAATTTTTTGAACCTGAAACACAACTTGTTGGGGAATCGTCGATTGATTTTTGAAAATGTAAAAAATCTTGTTAATTCACTCAAAAATTGCATATCTTTGCAAAATAATTATAGTTGGGGAAGGTAATTATTGGAGTGATGGGAAGTACAAAGTTATTAGTTGTAATTACATACAATTGTTAAAGCGCGGTTTTTAACTACCTATTTAATTAGCCGAAGGGGTTTTTGAAAAAAACTAACAGATATTGAATTATGTAATAAATGTCAGTTATGCCAATGTGTTTGGGGTGAAGGTCACATGGACAGTAAACACGTCATCGTTAATCATTTATGTTTTTCCTTATCGATGAAAGGTTAAATTAAAGATTTTATTGTGTGTTTTGGGTTATAACTATGTTTTGTGTTATGAGCCAAGTATGAAATAAGCACAAGTCAAGCATTTGAAAAAGTACATTGTACAAAAAAGTACAGACCAACGAATTTGTGAAAAACAAATGACATCTTTTATTTTGAAACAGCACTGACAACAAATGTGTTTAAAATTCAAACATCGAGATTTATAACTTGTCTTGTATGAAGCTTGCAGTTTTAGCAAATATGTAATAAATATATAAATAAATAAAAGATTTTTTTCCAAAAGTTGTGACTTTTCAAAATACATAGTAAAGTAATACGAGCTTTTTTAAATAGGAATTATGAATTAAGAGACCGGGATAATATTATATATTGCGATTTCAGCGCAGCGTTGCAGTATTGTGTGTAGAAGGATTCATCTAACAGTTAGAGGTGTGGGATGAGGGACACATGACATGACACCTTTACCATATACCATAATGCAACAAAGTGATATATAAGTGACGCGCAAATGTACTAACTGACCGATAAGGTCGTTGTTTACTAAACGTTTATCAAGTGTCGTACCTATGGCTCGCCAAAATTGAGATTTTATGGAGTAAGCCCCCAAAAAAAGGGCGATCATACAACACAAAGGTTGGCCTAATCTCCAACTCTTATCATTTTTTTCTACGAGAAGCTAAAAGGAAATGACTAATTTTACATTTAATGACTAACATGTCTGACTTTTTTACTTCACCATTTATTGTAAGTGTTATAGAGAGTAATGTCATGCCTAATTAACTTTATTTAGAATTAAGCAAGGAAAACAGATACTAAATATGAGAAAAAAAATAAAGATGAGTAAGAATTTAACTGTAAATAAATAATGTAAGATGTGAGATAAGAAGAAAATTGGGATACTCATGTCGGGTTTGCAATCATAGTAAATACATCAAACGAAATTATAAATTAATATATTTGTAAGCACAGTTGCAATTATGATAATAATTGATTTAAAATGTTCCGGGCGTATTCCAGATTCTTTTAACTAGGAGCAGTTCCGTTGTTGTCAGTCTGTTGATTCTGCTGAATAAAAAACAATGGAATGAAATGAGCAACGAAAACATTTGAAGTGCAATTAATTTTTGAACATTTATCATACCTTCTTGTGAGGCCTTAAATGCTCCAGATAATCCAACTGTACCGGTTTATTGGCTGCCAACTGCTCCATAGCTTCTTCGAAAGTGAACCACTTCCTTCTTCGACCTAAATTTGAATAAAGTGTAAACGTGAAGACATTATAATTATTTTCCCAGTCATATATCATTATTCGCAATCACAAATCTCGAATCGTGGGCGTTGATTTGGAGTTCAATACAGTGTATGGAAATATGGAACAACGGCATACCAATGGTTGTCGAGTCCTCCCACTCGGGTAACTCTTCCGTGACAAATAACACATATACTGCAGTCCGATGTTTCCTTTCGTCATTCTAAAATCAAGACAAAATTAAAATTCTTAATACTTTTCTCTCCTTATTTAAGAAAGGCATGCTATGCGAAAGTTGTTTAATACTATATGTACCTGAAATATTCCAAGAAATCGATCAATTTTCCCATTCACCCCAGCCTCCTCAATAACCTCGCGTAACGCTGCTACGTCACTGGTTTCATCGGGTTCAATTCCACCTCCTGGCACGATCCATTGGTCAGGATGACTAGAGGATGTGACCAGGAGTATCTGAAGTGCAAATGATTAGCTTATAACATAAAATTGTATACGCAAACATATGAATTATTGAATGCATGTCTTTAGGAAAGTAACACATTTTCCAAACCTCGGATTCAGACTCATCCTTCACACAAATACAAGCTGCTCTGAGTCGATAACCTTCTTCGTCATAAATTCTGGTCGAATTTGGCTTTTCTTTCACCATGATGAACCTCTTTTGTAAATGACTAAGGTTTCAGCACAATTTTAATTGGAAGAATTTCAACTTCTGACTTTTGATGTATGGTCTACTACTCAGAAACAGCACTACAAATTTACACTCAAGCTAATCAACAAAAAATATTAACTTTCTGTTGCAGTAAAATAAACTTTTTACTAAAGAATTAACTTTTTGAGGAAATAGTTATTAGTGACGAAAATTAAATCGTTTCGCGTCTGCCAATTCATTGTTTAAAATAAAAAAACATGCTACAATTGACAAGTTAACTTATATGACTTGTTGGAAAGAAAACCTAAAAGAGCGATTTTATTTTAAGCGTTCTAACAGAACTGATATGCTTTAAACGCAAACGTAGCTTCTTAAAATAAACATTTGGTAGACACTTCTACAAAATTTTCAAGCATTATAGTAAAGCTATGAATTGGTTGAATAAACGGCTTTTTGCTTCGAATAAGCTTAAAAAACCAGAGCACGCCAAGTCAACTTATCTTTGTTTGATCAACAGCAAAAATAAATCAGTCGCTGTATTCCAGTTCTTTTAAACAAAATACCATAAAAATAAGTATCACTTCCGGCTGAAATGATTTGCTTTGCTAATACTACTTAATTAAAGGCTCTCTCACAGTACTACAAAGTTTCTAGGTGCGGAAGGCTGGTAATAACTTTTGAGTTTGCCATCTCCTTCAATGGACTGCTGCAAACTTTCTTGGGCTACAAGGTCTTTAAAGATTTCTTTACCCTGATTGCTCAGATAAGTGTAATTGGTAACACAGTCATTGAACTCTTGGTTAAATTTGTTATGATTCAACATTTTCAACACTTCTTGTTGGCCACTATTGCACTGCTCTTCTGGAGAAGGTTGCTCAGAATTATAGTAAAAATTATCAGATCTTGAGCGGCTCTTATGATGGTGACACCAAGCGAAAGTAGTCGGAGATGTTTGTAAACTATTTACTCCAACAACTTCACTTGTACAACAAAAGACACGATAACTGTCCAATATTAATGCCCACTGTTCATCAAGTAATGAGCTATAATTTATATCCACTGCTAGTTCCATTCTCTATCATCTATCGCAACTCGGCGGAGAGATTGCGTTTTCACCGGAGAACAAGTGGTTATCGCATTCAAAGATGCTAACTCTAGTAGCTTAACAATGTAATCACGTTTTGAACACTGAACCACTGACACACTTGCAGAAGAATCAGCAAGGTAGAACAGCGGCATTGAAAGTGGCGTGAGAAACACACTTTTGCTGCTTTGCAAAATTTTATTGATGTTTACCTGGAAAACATAAAGTAAAAAATACAATATTTCCAGAGAATTATCATCATTATCATCATGTAAGCAATTAAGCATATTATGTTATATCGTACACATTTTTTACATACCGTTTGATGTGTCTTGGCTGTGGTATATGTAATTAAGTTATATTCTTGATTGCCTTTGCAAGTATCAATTTCGAGAAATGTTTATATTCTGACTGTGATTGTATGCAAGAAAGAATCGTTGAACTTTTTAAGTAACGTGGTTTGCACTCTATTAGTCTAATGCTTTTAACTTTATGGAGATATATGGTTAATTATGTGGCTAGACAGGACAAAATTTCTATTTGTATTGAATATTAAATTAACACCGATGTGTTCTCTTCTCTGCTAAAGCTGAGAATTCCCAACAGACAGAAGGAAATTGATATATTGGAACATATGAAATGAACTATGAATAGTTGTAGCGCAGGAGTAGATTTCACGGTTCCACTATAAATCTTCCAATTAGTAAGGATCTTTGCTTCTATATAGAGCAATGCCTTATACTCCGTTTTGTTTTGTGGATGGTTTTTTTTTTTTTTAATAAAGGACGGCTGCTACAGGTTGGTATTTTTTAAATTGAGTATTCTGTCTGACAACCGTGCGGTCATGTTATGTATGCTTACAACCAATTCGGACCAGAGATGTTAATGAGGCCAAATGGACAAAAATCTTAATTTTTCAGTTTCAAAGAAAAGGCTTTGTAAGCATTCACTTCAGCGATTAGATGAAATTGAGCAAGGTAAAAAAATCTTGCATGCTTGAATTGAAGTCTCCGCCATGGAATAAAAACTCCTTTAGTTTGTTCTAAAGTATTTTGACAAGAGATAAAATTATGTCCTCAGTCCGTACTTACAACGTTACAAAATTTCACTTTTCATATAGGCATAACCTGTAGTCAGCAAAAAACCATGCATATATGAAAAACTTAATCTGTTGTGGTGATGGTGGTTGTATGCTCCTGCTGATGATGATAACATTATGGATTTTCGGTTTCATTGTGTAGTAAAAGCATGAAATGACATGATCCAGAAGACGAGAAGTCGAGCAGCGGTGAAGTGGAAGTCTAGTCTGAATTTCAGACTGAAGAATGAAAGCATCTCATCAAGTTGCAAAGTACTACTTGACTCGGGTCTTACTATTAGTGGTGTTTGACGGTAGTTACTTACGGATTTGTACACTAGGAAAATGAGTTTAGTTTGTATCTTCTATGTATTAGGTGGATAAAAAATGAGGACTAGACTGATTCAGTATAACTGCAAGCATAAAATTTCAACTACATCCAGCAGCACGTAGGCCCAAGTCAAGTAGGTAACGTTTGACTCCAACTGAAAGGCGTTCTAAAACGCGTTTTTTTTTCACAATTAGCCTCCTATGCATGTAATTAGCTCGACGAATACAACAGTCATCTACGTAAGTGGCCACTGAACTTCCTCACATAAGAAAATTTTATTGTACGTCTCTGCCTTACATAAATTTCATGTTAGCATTAACTACTAAATTATTAAGATCATTTGTGACACCTGAAGCAAGAGAGTTCGTAGAATCCAGCATTCGAGGGAGGAAAAGAACAATAAAAAGTGTGGTGTCAATTTACTAAAATGTTTAATGATAATGGTCCTCAATGAACCATTTTCGATCAATGTACGGTAGGACACATAATCTATGCCATTTTTTACATACATTGGCTTGCGTGCATATACTATCAATAATATGAATATGAATCAGAACGAACACTTGCTTACTTGACTGTTGTA
>JAQIWN010004392.1:0-11310 GCA_034699025.1 Entomobrya cf. arborea Gr-Col-00668 | reverse complement strand
AAGATAAAAATTTGTCCGTTATGAGTACTGGAATTCTTGGGATGTCGGTGTGTAATTGGAGTTGGATTGTGAGTATTCTCGTGTGTACATACAGTACGTATACGAATGAACGAGTAACGAGAAAAAGTACACAGTTTTTGGTAATCGAAAGCTGTTGTACCAAATTCAAATCAATACTTAAAAATCATCAATTTACTACTAATTATTTCAAAGCAGAGTACACAGGTGTTCTCCAACATCTACTCATAAAAAATCCCATACATCCAAATCTCCCCACCAATCCTCCGAAAAGCAAATTCCTCCACCACCACTCAAACGCACACTCCCATTGAACTTGAACCAGATAAAACGCACAGATCTCGTTGAGTAAGGTTTCCACATCCTACCCGGATGACTCATCCACCGAGAAAACACATCACAAGAAAAGCGTATGAGTAAGGAACATGAGAGAGAAGAAACCCAAGATAAAAGTGAAAAGTTTCGTGTGCGTTGCATCAAAACTTGAAAGAAAAAAAAGCGGTGGTGTAGAATAAAGAAACGGTATAACACATCACTCCGCTCCAGTTACACTCGATTCCAATGATCTCGTACGTTTTTACTAGTACGCGTGTTGAGACAAAGTTAGTTGTGTGATGTGTAGAGTGGTATGAGTTTAGTGCGAGTGTTCAGAGAGAGAAACAGTAAAATGTTAGTGTTATATGCAAAAGACAATATCGTTTGTAAACATCTGCGTGCTTTTTATAAATATTCTACATGATATCGTAACGAGATTATGTGTACGACAATAGATGCAGGATGCAGTGGAGTGAGGTTTGGTGTGTCGAAGGAGCGGTAGTTGGATAAGTAATGTTTATTGAGCATTGCCATATTCTGATGAGAAACATCAAGTTTTCTATGATATTAGGCTCTTTAGAGTATTGTAAATTTTTTCATACAAAATTAGGTAGATTCAGATGCATCTCAATTTACCCCTAGCAAGAATAGTTCGAATAATTTTTAAAAAATCATGACTATTAAAATTACATCGGCTCAGTAACGAGCATATTTATAACTTGACCTCTGTTCAACTCTGCACTTAAACAAACGTAGACAGACAAACCACACGACCACGCTAAACCCCACTCTCACCCAAATATCCAACTAACCCAGCAACATACCCATTCCCAACATCCATCCCATACATCCACATAACCCATATAAAACCATTCAAACGAAGCCAAAAAAAACTCCAGCATCATGACAGAACAAAGAGTACGTAAAAAGTAAAAGTTGAAGAGAGCCCAAGTTCACTGTCAGCGGATCTCTACACGAAACGCTACTAGCTACACATCCCCTTCACACGAAACAAAGAGCTTAAAACCCCTCCAAAAGAACACAGACTTATGCTACACAGATAAACTGCTCAAATACTGTAGCTCACACACTTACTAGCTATTGCTCACAGTCTCTTAACCAAAAATGTCTACACACATCCTTACACACAACCTTACACACAAGCGTCAATCCACAAAACTAAACCTTCATTTTTTTCAACCAATTTTTTTACGATCACCAATTATTTTTCCCCTTTTTCCCGTGACTAAAATAATTCGTTTGCACGCAGGTGTGTTGCTACAAAAATTTCGCAAACAAGAATAAATCGGCTACGAAAATTCATTTTCCTCAAAAACACACAAGCGCCACGTCCTTGAAAACCCAATACCTGTTCATTCCCCCATCATCACACCCCAAAAACAAAATATCCCCCAAACCAGTTCATTCAACTGTTTATTACGCAAGGTTATGATTTTACCCCTTCACCCTACAACAGTGGGGGAGTTATCACAATAGCTAAAGTAGGGGCGCTGAGAGAAAAAAAAAATAGTCTGGTAAATAGGGGAGACGTAAAGCGTACAGCGTGCTGTGGGTCACTAGAACGCTGATTTTTTTGTCATATCCGTTTGTTAGGGGAAAAACACATACATTTTTAACATCAGCTACAACCACATCTGGTTATCTAACATGTGCGTTTAAAACTTATTCACTCATTTTCTACCACTCGTCTTGTCACTCATTTTCAAACATTTCCCAAAAATTCTCGTAATCTCAAACTAAACACGACCATCTCCCAGAAAAATCAATAACACTCACCACCACCCACCCCAACCCCCATATCACACAAACACACCAACCCCCTAGTATCTTGAGCATTTTTCGTACACATCTCCACAAACTCCACTTTCTCGGGGTGAGTTTTTTAAGCAAAACCCGTGTAGCTCGTGCCCCGACAACACAAAAAAAACGGGTGGAAACACAATCCAGAAACTTTGGGGGTTGGTTTTCTCGTTCGTGCGTGTAGGGGAAAACGGGGAGAAAAAAGATGGCTGCTGTTTAGGGTGTGATGATGCATGCGTCACTTTTACATGATTATCGGGGTTTTTTCTCTAGAAAATTCTGTAGGAATCAAAAAGATAGTATCAGAAAACGCAAAGTATCAAATCTTGAATAAAAATTTTTGAAATGCAGAAAAGGTCCAAAAAATACCCATTCATCAAATTAACAATAAACCAATTTCCCTTTTTTCCCATGAAACCCAATATTTCTCTGTACACCTCATTTTCATAAATCTTTTTTTTCCAAATTTCCATGACTACATTTCTATTCATAAATACTTACAAAAAAAGTCACAAAAAAATCTTTTGACACTCTCTTCCCAGCTGTACTTTTCATTCTTCTCTTTTTTGGTCGTTTGAAATTAAATTAATCACTAATCTCAAACAACCAAAACCATCTTCCTCACCTAAAACTCTAAAAACCACCGCTTTAAATATAAAAACCATATATTATATACCCATAAGCTTATAGTTCCGTGTCGTTTTCTCTCGAAAATTTACAGACCCCGAAGTCGAAACTGAAGAACCAGCAAAACCAGAACACACTCCAGCCTCAACACGTCTGACCAACCCATCAAAACCCCTGGACATCCCCCCTGTACAAAAACCCCCCCACATTAAATATCGTTATATTGTGCTCGTGTGTTATCGTATGGTATGTGCTACAATTAATTGTATAGTCAAGTCAATTATCTATATATTTTGGTAGCTCAATAATGTAACAGTATTTTTAAGCATGGCTTTTAAGAATTTCTCCACAGTATTTTCTACCGTATTTTTTACTTTTTTTAACGAAACGTTGGTCTCATGTCTCTCATACACCAAAAAAAGCACACATCCATACGGGACCAACTGGCTGTGTACATTTTACACTATACAATATTTTTAGTTCAAAAAAAAAAAGTCTTGAAATTACCATAAAACTCTGATTCTCAAACATATTAAGCATGCAAAACAACCCAGTGTTTTCATCATAAAAGCGCTTTAAAAAATATCTCATTTTTATTTGTATAAATAGTTAAAAACAGGGATGTTTAAACTCATTAAACCAATCGGGTATCAAGTCGATTGGTAATGAGCACTACCCTCTGTACCGTAGTCACTAAGTGTTCGTGTGTACAACCAAATAATGTATATAACCTACATCAGTATTCATAGTCGTAGCTCTTTCCTATCACTGTGTTGTGTACTATTTACTATAAAGTAATTGTCCGTATTTAAACTAAGATTTTGATATGTAAAACCTATATCCACCATTCCCTTTATATCCCCCGAACAAAGAGACCAATGAAAAAAGAGTACCGTGAGACCGTGTCAAAGAACAGATATTTATAAGATTCTCTATTGTACAATAAATATATGAAGAAAAAAATGACCAAAACATAAAAACTTGTTTTTTTTTATTCAACGTTTGCGTTGCATATTTACTACACAAGATAGTAAGAAGAAACTGACGAGAAACAGGTTGAGCTCGTTGAATATTGAGCTGGTCAGTTATCTCGCTAAGGTGCTTTCATTTTCACAGTTACGTACCCAGAGACCTAAAACTCAGACTAAACACAAACTCCCGTAATAGCAAAATCATAACTTCCGTGATTATCATTCAAGAAAACAAGTGTTTAATGCCAGGTTCATCGTCCTAACAACCATTCACTGGATTTAACCAAACGCATACTTTTACTTGCATTATTAAACCAACTAAACTCGCACAATCCTCACTTTCAGTCTCCCGATTACCACCAACTAGTCAACACCACCATTCGATTCTCGTGTCCGTGAAAGTGTAAACCCATCACCCATCACTCTTCCACACAGGTGAGAAAATTATCATACACACACGCACAACACCCCCTCCAGCAACCAAAAAAACCCCCACCAACTTTCTTACAAGATCACTATAGGGTCGTAAAAAAAAAAGTACGAGTAGGGTCGTATTCTTCCCCCTCTATCGCGTGCATTTTTTTTTCGCGATCATCATCACATCACCCTTCCCCCACAAAAAATCAAAATACACAATGGCACTTGTGACGGTGTGTATTGACACCCAAAACAACAATAATCAGAGATAGGGGAGATGGGAAAAAGGGTGTAGATACGCTCACTAGGTCAGTTAGGGAATTTTTTTTTTTGAATAATAATTTTTTTTAACTAGTTGATCGGGTTTTTAGGGGATATACGAGAGAGGGGAAGGGGAGAGTATCGTGTCGTGTCATTGAACTTTTTTTGTAAACAAGAGGTTTTGGGCACGTGGTTTGGAGTGTTTTGATTGGGAAATATAGGTAATTTAAGACAGGATTTACGCAGTTAAATGTTACTAGTCGCATAATTTCCAGAAACATGACAATCCATCACAAAGTTCAATTTTTCGTCATAAAATAACAAATCCAATAAAATATCATATCACTCATGTTGTTTGTCATTCTCAAACGATGACTCACGCTACTCTATCGATCCAAAACTCTCATCCGTTTATTAAAAACACACTCTCATTCGGAGGAAATTTAATTTAAACATCCGTGTTGAATTACAAAGTGCAGTACCATTTGAAGCTGAAAGAGAGCTGAGCATCATGAACGTTCGTTTTTGTCACAAAGAGCTTACACAAGCTTGATACATTCACAGTCGTATATTGAGCATCTCCGTTACAAACCTCATACAATCGAATCCTATTAAAATTAAAAACATAAATATACTTTTGTACATGCAAATGTGAACATTAAAAATACTCTACCATCTGCAAACAATGAAAAAACCCCGATTAAATAAAACACGAGAAACAAAAGCATGATTTATACGGTTCTCAAGTGACAAACGACATTTGCTATAACGTTTTTAAAAAGCGAGAGTTTTCACAAGCACACGTGAAGAGAAACAAAAAACAGAGTAGAGCAGATGTTCGGGTTCTTTTCATGAGAAACGTAACGGTCGAAAAAAAGAGAGTGGCTCAAAATTACGTACACTTCCGGTGGATGCAATATGAGGTTTTTGTTTAGTGCGTTTCCTCTGGATGTTGTGTCGATACACGAAATTAGACGAAATTGAAGATAATTTTTTTTTGGTATCAATTGCCACGTGTCAAGTAATATATTGTAGATTGACAGTAAACCTCATAAGCTACTCGTGTCGTATGAACGATTGAAAACCGGTTTTAATTGTTTTAGCGACACACGATTGCAAGAGTATCGTTCACAAAAAGAGGATCTAGAATCATAAAGATGAATCTAGTCATAATGCCCTTATCATTAAATATTTCACAAACTCCAAAAAATTC
Source organism: Entomobrya cf. arborea Gr-Col-00668 (assembly GCA_034699025.1). Lineage (NCBI taxonomy): Eukaryota > Metazoa > Arthropoda > Collembola > Entomobryomorpha > Entomobryidae > Entomobrya > Entomobrya cf. arborea Gr-Col-00668. The sequence goes on along the minus strand of JAQIWN010004392.1, from coordinate 5,667 downwards.
ATCGACAGTCATCATTACACAGTTTAAAATACAACCAATTTTCAAAAAATTAAATTCCAACCCAACACCAAAAACATATTTCATCTCCAGTCAGAACACATAAAAATCCTAACACGACTCAAAAATTATGACACACAAACCGTACCCAAGCACTGTATTTATCATTCATCGTACAAAAAAAAATAGTTTATCATCTAAAAATGTGTAGAGCACGTTTAGACATGATGTTGCAGCTGCTCGTTCATTTATATTCTCCGAGTTTTTTCTCGTTAATAATGGGTATTGAGCGAGAGACATGGGATACTGCAGTTGGTCTATATGGGTTGTGGTAATCAAGAGTTACTGATCTGCTGGAGAAGTGGTGGACTTGTAGAGGTCCAATGTTTAAACTGTACGGTTGGGTTTGATAGGAGATTGTGTTTCTAGAGTTATACAAATGCAAGTACAATTTTTAAATTTTCAATGTTTCGGGAATGGCTTGTGAAGAATTACACAAGCATATAGAAGGTTCTGTAAACATACCCGATACATTCCCGAATTAAAACAATGCGTTATGAGTTTGGTTGTATTACGAGTCGTTAAGAATACTTGGACTTTGTCAAAAATTTAATTACAAACTAGATAAGAAAGCCCATTCTTCGAATAACTAGAATCAACGAATGAAAAGTGATCTAAAGTCGAATCCAAGTGTACAACAAACGTATTCCACCACAATTTAAAATTTCAATAATTCAAAAATGACTACGTTTGTTCACTATAACTTTAAACCTTTCACAAAACCCACAATCCCAACCCAACCCCGTACCCTCCCCACACCACCACACACCCCCACCTACCGCCACAACCAAAAAACCACAAAGTCTCGTAACAAAAACCCTCATCCTCAACTTTCACTCCCCACCACAAGATGTCCACCACATCTCCATCGCAACTTCCAGCAACGAGCGTCTCAACCCAAACGAAACTCTGATTCCCCACCACCATGATCCCACACCCAAAGCACGTCCTCACATTCCACCATAAAATCCTCACTCTCTCCCAGTCCCAATATAAAAATCGATCCCATCCTACCCCCATCCCCTCACGTAACCCCGCACCCCTCAAATTAAATAAAATTATGACAAAACTTTCGCAATATTTCAAAACTCAAAAACCTCCAGATAAAAACTCTCGTATACCCTCTAATAACCAACCCATAAAAAACCCCCAAAAAAACTTTTCACATCCAAAAAAAAAAACGCATAAAAAAAACTCACTCTTACCCAATTTCCATACACGTTCGTTTTATCAATATATTATAAATTATTCTACGTAATAACGTAAAACGAACAAGATTTTTCAAAACAAGCATACTACTCCCCGTGCCGCCGCATAAACAAGCGCATAAGCATACCAGCATCCAGCACACAAGCTACACTGTACACCAACACAGCCATCCAACCAATGAATTATTCCAAGAGAATGAAAAACAGCAAAGTTCGAAGAAACGTAATTACAGAAGAATGGCCACTAATTACTTTCTAGTTTGAAGGGAATTTTAATTATCATTTCAAGTTTTTGGGCTTTGCGTTTTTGGGTGGTGGTGGGTAGTTTGGGAGCTCACTCTCTACTCACTTGCTTGATCCTCTCTAGATTGCTTTTCCTCCCAAAAATAACGATTTTTCCTCATCCCTCCATCAACCTTCCCCCCCCCCCAGCAAACCCTCCCTATATGCAAACTTCTTTCCACCCCAACCGATCGAAATGTAAATGTCCACAATTCCACTCTAATTTTAATTTCAATTCCGCATTCATTATGCACCGTAATGGTGTACGACAATATTCCTCTCTCGAGACACTACTGGACAAAATGAAAACCTCACATTCCAGCTAAAAAAAAAAGCTCAAAGATTACCCCAAAAAAAAAACTACACCCCGCAATATAATCAATCCCCCCACTCCCTTATCAGCACCATCCCAGCCACCGTTCCTCCCACCACCACGCGAAAAAAAAGCCCATAAAACCCAAAAGAAACATCCATCCAACCATAAAATTTATTCAGAAGAAAAAGCTCCTTATTTCCCGTCCGCTCGTAAAATATCGCATGAAAATGTCAAGCAATTCCGTATTTTATGAACAGAGTAAGTTATGGTAGAAATTTTCATCAGAGAAAAAAAAATTAATTGAACTTGACCGTAATTATAACGATTCATTAAATTCCTTTTCGTAATTTTCTAAAAAAAAATCTAAAAATTTCTAAAATAAAAAATCCCTCAACTCCTTCCCCCCATCCCCCTCACCTTAACCTACACCAACTTTCCCAACCAAACCTCACTATCCCCTAGAACTTTTATTTCCCCCCACACGTTCCAAACACAAAACCTCTCAAAAACCCCAACAAAAAAACACACCGCTCAAAGGAAAAAAAAACTCACAAAAACTGCACAAAAAAAAAACTTCAAGTCTTTTCTCTCTCTCTCAACCCAACTTACTCGGATCTTGAACTTGAACGTAACAATGCGAGAAAATCTTTTTTTTTCCTTCCCTTTCTTGGACTGGTTCTCACTCCCATGTCTCTACCACTTTTCTCCTTATGTTATTGACTACGAGAGAGAAAATCGTGTCATCTTGGGTATAAGATACACTCTTGGCGTTAGATAAAAGAAACTTTTTTTTCTTTTTTTTGATGCTCAATGAGTAGTAGTGAGTAGGTCAGTCATGGGAGAGGAGGCGGTGGTGGTGGATGTTACGATAACGTGTTCTCGGAGTTGTTTTTTTAGCATTTTTTCTTTAAATACGCGTTTCTGCATTTTTTTTTCGGGTAATAATTTTTTTTGTAGCAAGTTTAAAAGCATAAATTTGTAAACAAGCGACTCAAAACAAAACAAACTTGCTAAACAGCCACACAACCAATCTATCGTAAAAAAAAAAGTTCCATCCTCAATTTCCCGATTCCAGTTGAAAAACATCAAATCTAAACCCGGTTCATCGCATCCGCAACACGCTCGAGTAACAAAAGTGAAATAAAAAAAGTAGATGCTCGTAGAGTCTAGACAGGTGTGGTTATGACGACACGCTTCTTTTCACGTAAACTAAACAATATGCATTCTCTTTGTAAAGATAAAAACAAATTCCCCTCAACCATCTACCTCCCCAAAATCCCCTCAACCCCATTAAAAAAAACTCCCCCCCACACATCATTACAAAAATTTTTAATACCCCAAACTCGATCGATTCTAAAAACTCCAACCAACACTAAAGATTTATCAAAAAGTAAAAAAAAACTTCCTCGACAGGTTTATGCGTTCCATAATAAAGCACCATGTTCCTCCATACCCCTCACCCGCAATATATTACCCAAAAAAAAACCCAAAACACATCCACTCATATTTTACAGGATCCATGTCGCACCCATTCATTTCCCAAATGATTAATAGTCACAGGCCAACGCTGCCTTGTAATTTCTCTCCACTCTACCCATTCACCACCCTACCCCCCAATTATGATCCTTTTAATCTACGTAAATTATCGTTTTAAAGTTATTTTAATCTGGGTGACGTACCAAAAAAAAATTTAATCAAGAGCAAACGACATGGAAGTAATCGTAAAAACGCCACCGACAGGGTAATATCGATTCAGGAAAAATAGCTATCCACATGATTAATGTGGTTGTGATTATATAACGTGGAGGTTTTACGATCGATACAACGTAACGATCAAAGGAAGGTTTTTTTTGAAAAAATCATGAGGAGAACATAGCATCTTTGGAGAGAGGGTCTCTCTCGAGTTGCCCCGTTGGTAGCTACTAAGAGAGTCCAAGCTTTCCAAGTTCTCTTCGTTATTATCGTTCGTATAAATCTCTGTCATGTGAGAGTATAAGCTTTAAGGTTTTCGCTAGGGAATTCTAGTAGAGAGAGGAAAAAATTCAGCACACAATTATAAAATATTTTAACCAATGAATTTCACCGGAAGTAAAATTTTCGAAATGTTAATTTTTTTTTACAGGAGAGGAAAGCCCGTGAAGCTCGTGAAGCCCAGAAAAATGGACACTCACAGAATGAACACCAACACAAACAAGTAAGTAAAAATCCCCCAAAAGTCCAAAAAGAAAAAAAAATTCATCTCGAAAAATTTCCAATCCTTTGATTTTCATCGGTTTAAAAATTGATGAAATTAAATCTCATGGGTTTGTGGGTATAAGAGCAATATAAAACGCATATAAATTTTCTCGAGTTCTCGGGAAAGTCCATTTTTGGATGTTTCCATAGCATCTTGCACGGGTGGATGGGGAGGAGAAACGTGGATGTATACATAGCACACGAGACCAACGTAGCGAGAGAAAACTGAGAGAGAAAAAAAGTTCTTATTTTCTGGCAAGATGAGAAAATGCCGGGTTTTGCATTGCACTGCACAGGGACGAGTACGGGAGAGTATTGATTATTTTCCTAACTGATTTATAACGGGGGGTTATGTAGTGGGGGGAAATACTGGGGGTTTTTAGTTTTGAACCCCCTTTAAACGTTGGGTGTGGGGTTGTATAAAATTGAAAAGAGTCTTGAACAAACAGTGATGTTTATACAAGCGACATGGTTAGGAAGAGAGAAAATTAGTTAGGGGTATATAGCACGTTCTCGTGTGTGTATATCCACCCTCCAAGCTGTTAGTTTTCGTTTATAATTTTAAATTTTCTGCAAACATGGATTTTCATTCACAATGTAAATAGTAATTGGTTGGTAGCGAGATGAAGAACGAAACTGAGGTTCTCTCTCTAGCAATCAAGCAAGAGGGATCCCAGGTAATCCGCAGATTTTAAAGACCTCATTTTCTTACAAGATTCTTCCATTTGGTGAACACTCCATTTTGTATGGAGATGGGGGGATTCGAGAAATTATTTTGGGTGGTGGGGAGTAGAGGGGTATTATATGTGTGTATGCAATTAATAGATATAGTGTATAGTTGGAGGAACACAATAGGAAAAAAGGTCAGAGTTAAACGTATTTTGGTATCTTTCCCTTTTTATGAGTTAATTGTGGTGGGTAATTGTTTCTTCCAATTTTTGTTCTGAAATTGGTTACGATTTTTTTTTTTGGGAGAAAATTTGAAATGATTTGGTAGCAATTTTGATAATAAGCGAGAGAGAAAGAGAGAGGAAAATACGGGTTTTCCTCGACGCAATAAAATCCTTCAAAGCAGTGGAGGGAAAAAGGGAAAATTGTAATTTCTTTTTTTCACGAGCACGAGCGTTTTTTTTTTTTGGATGACGTACGGGAGAGGTTTTGGGTTTAGTGAGGGTGTGGTGGAGTAGCGGGAGGAGAGAGTGGACGTTGGGTGGGTTTTATGTGGTTTTATTTGGGAAAGTTTACAAAAAAATGTTGATTGAAAATGTGAAAAAATCAAGTTATTTTAATAGATTTGAAAAAGTGTATGTATAATTTTTCGTTGATGCTGTTTCCATGAAAACTTAAATTAAAACGCATGTGTTTGAAAACGTTTGTCGATGATTTTCACTGACAATCATTTTCTAACGTCTTCATGTACACTTCACTCCCCAACCAGACACCCAGACAAACCCACCCAAACCATCAACCCCACACTCTATACCCACATTCATCACGTCTAAAATCCGTCGTAATACGATCACATTCCCTGAGACCACCACACAAATCACATCATCATCATGACCCAAT